>JAOEHY010031126.1:0-153176 GCA_025447955.1 Psilopsiagon aurifrons
GGAAGTTTAGATTGGATATGAGGAAGAAATTCTCTACTGTAAGGGTGGTGAGGCACTGGAATGGGTTGTCCAGGGAAGTTGTGAATGCTCCATTGCTGGCGGTGTTCAAGGCTGGGCTGGACATAGCCTTGGGTGTCATGGTTTAGTGTGAGGTGTGCATGCCCATGGCAGAGGGGTTGGAACTAGATGATCTTAAGGTCCTTTCCAACCCTAACTATTCTATGATTCCATTCTATGTCTTTAGGCAGCTTTTTATCTGATATTAAGAGCATGGCTATATGGGGAAGTGGGCTCTCTTGATGATAGATCTAAGGCTGAAAGCCCTTATGCAAGGAATTCTAAGAAATAACTCAATCTTCATGCCAGGTGAACATATAAAACAGATTCCTTTTGCTTAGCTTTATGACCACAAATAGGGGAAAAAGTTGTGCAAGCTTAAAAATCAGAGCAGCTGTTGTGTTAACATTTTTAAGGCATGTGGATACAGCTGTGAAAATGTGAAATCATTACAATTCTAAATTACATCTTAGTGCTGTAAGAACTTCAGCCTGTTTAGTACTATAAAAATCTCAACCTATTTTTGCATAGGTCCCAGTCTTCAAATCCCCACGTACTGTCATCAATCAAAACATTTCAATTATTAAATGTTTCAATAATTGTCTTATTTTTAATAATATATTAAATTCTGATGAAGTTGATAGGATTCAATACACATTTGAAAGTTTCCATTCAGTCAGAAAAAGATGTTCAGTTTCTCAAAGCTAAGATGTTCCTAGACTGAACTGTTTTCCTTCACTTATTGCCCTCTTCTTCATTAAAACCGCTGCTCTGACACTGTTCTGTTTTTGTTGCAATGTTCTCTCTTGCTGTTTGTACTATAAAGATGACATCACTCCAAGCTATAGATCAGAATGGTACTTTGGAGGAGAGCTCATAGCTATAACCCTGGGATTTTTTTGGAGTGTTTGCTGTAGAACTCTTCTGTTTCTCACCTTTCCAGTCTGACCTTCATTTTAAATTTGGACAAGTGTAATGATGAACCTCTGCACAGGATGAAAGAAAGGCTGCTTGCTGTTGTTAGCATTTACTTGACTGGTGACAGATGTTCATGACAGTGATAATTTTTTTTTAAAGTCTTTGCTGTTCTGATGTTCAAGGGAAGGAGATTATTTATATTCTGATCAGATACCATTCTTTCCATGAATCCATTTTTCTCACTGTTCATGGCTATCAGTCTTCATGCATTTTCACAACATGTTATCAATTTAACAGTAGCTTCCATTCAAATAATTTCAAAATCAAGAATAATTCAAGGGAACATTACTAGAGTCAACATATGTTCTCTTTTAATTCTCTGTCTGTGGTCTGTGTCAGTTCAAGTATTATATTCTATTCAGCAACAAAACCCAGAAAAGCAACTCATGATTTTTCATTCTCAAGGACACAGCAGCTCCACTGAGAGTGATCTTTCCTCTCTCACCCCTGTAGAAATCTCTACACCTGTGCTTGAAGTCTTTGAGGTCTCAGCTAATGAAGTAGGAGCTATTTATAACTCCCCAAATCTCCAACAGTTTTTGATGAAAAAGTCAATCCTGAAAGCATCTGTGCCATGCAAATAGTTCCTCACACTGGAACTTTAGACCAGCTCAGCTCAGAGAAGACAATCTGTCCTTTCTGCCTTCTCCTTCTTTGTGTCAGATGTTGTCTACCAAGAGACAGTTTCATGTTTACACTTGAAAAGGAAGGAATCTGAGCCACCATATCAACTGAAAACTCAGTAATAATCTCATCAAGTTACTCCTGATTGAGTTTCTGTGGCCTAACAACTTCTGCTTAGCTGGTACACAGAGACTGTCAGCCTACACCAATGAAGCATTAGGTGAAGTCATACAGATTTAGTTGCATTCACACAGTTAACACAGCTCAGTTTGCCACAGTAAGGTGTTGAAATGCAGTAATTTGACTGGAAGCTGAGTCCTAAACTTTCATACTTCTGTCAGTTTTCCTCCTATTTGGGGAATTGTAACAAGCAACAAGTTTTGAGGAGATACAGGCTGAGTACTGCAAGTATAAATGTGTAATGCTTTGGCCCACATTCTCTGTCGAAGAGTAGATCATCGTGGCTGTGAATTTTCCTATGTGGGCATACTCATCTCTTTTTTCTTTTTCAGTCATCAATAATTTCAGTCACATAAATTGACTAAATGACTGTACAATCAAAAATTCCTGAAGAGGACAGGTCCAGGCACACTAGACCTTACCAATTTTCCTGTGGGCATACTTGCTCTGCATGAAGGAGGGGAAAGAGAAGGGAAACAATGAGAAAGGGCTAGCTTCCAGAATTGAGCTTCCCTCCTGGTAGTTATCCAACAGCTAGTGGGACTCTAGTGTGTCTCTTAAAGCAATGTTACTGGGAACTCTATCTTATTTTGTAAAATGGAGAGTTTGAGCTCCCACTCTCTCTCTAAAATAGAAAAAGAATATTGGATCATTTCCAAAGCCTCCGTTTGGGACATTACTAAGGAATTTTCCTCAAGTTAACTGAAAACAACAAAAACCAGGATCTTCGCAATTTCTCTGGCTGTATGCACAGTTCTACAGAAACATGCTGTTGTCTCATTCTTTCCTCCAAATAATATACTCCATGTATTCACCTCAACAGCTCTGCTCGTAGCACACTGTGGCACCAGCCCGTTACAGCACTGTGGGAGGACTGAAAGAGGCTATTCTAAAGGGCATAAACTTCAAGACTCAGCCCTACTGTCACTGATTCTTTGATTTCAAATGAGGGAGAAAGGACTACTGTGTGGGTATGAAAATGGACAGCCAGAAACAGCCACCTGCTAGTGAAAGAGAGAGAGGATACTCATCACACATGATGTAATAGCAGCTATGTTCCTATGTATATGCCTCATATGCAGTGCCAATGGGTAGTCTATGACCCCTGAAATAAATCTGCCCCATATTCCCTGATTGAAGAGAGGACAGAAGGCTGAGAAGTAAGAAGCTTATTTTAGCTGACTGGGTTACTAGAATGCAGACATAATTGACAGTTTTGCTGATACAGCAAAGTTAAACTTATTTGGCTTATGCAATCAGAAAAGCAATAGTGAGCAATGAAAAATGAGAGGTAGCCAGGCAGACTATCTCAAGAGAAGCTTAAATAGCTCATGCTAATTTATACAATGATTCTAGCGTTTTGCATTAAATAAAGACTTTGTTCTATAGTTCTATTACCAGTTAAGCCTGTAAAACCTTTCTGTCACAGAAGCAGGGTCTGGGATCATCCCAGATCATGCAGCCTAGAAAGCGTTAATAGGAGGCATCTTGATGGCTCTGCACAGGACCAAACCTACTCAGACTATTCACTTGGTACTTGTATATTCCACTCTCCAGTGTTACTGACTTAGAGAATGCTTCTTAGGTCAGAGCACCACATCAGATTTTCTCTAAGCACTGTCATGGTACTCAGTTCACTCTCAAAAGCTCCCTCAAAATCTGAGGCTATAAGTTTTGTAAAACCAAGTTTGATCCAGTAGTGTTGGCTCCGACTGGGAGTTAACAAGCTGAATTTGACCTAAGCCACTCAGATGACAATTGGTACTACACAGAATGTAACAGGAATAAGAGACACCCACACCATATCTGCATGTAGCTGGGTCAGGTTTGCATGAGTTATTGGTGTGGGGTCTGTACCACAAGAGCTGATAGAATGCTTCTACTGCGGTTGGAGTTAATCCAAGCCAAAACAAACCGGGTGTGCAGAGAGCTAGCTCCATTGTCTTGCATCCACAACATGGTTAATCTTCAACCTGGATAAACAGCCCTTGGATAACTGAGAATGAAGCGTACAATATACCAGCATTCTCTCAGCATATTCAAGCACTGACACATCATTTATTTCCCATAGACTGTGCATACAAAGCTGACTTTCATAGAGAAACTCAGGAAGTTTCTCCATTTTTATGATAAAACCTTCATACCATATTGCCTGTGCAAACCAAAACAGTTAACTGTCTTTTATTAGGGAGAAACCCTGTGTAATGTAAGAACTGATTTCGAGCCCATGTCACTACTAACCTTAGCTCAGAATATAGTGAGAGCAAGAGGACAAATAATTTATAAGGGTTTGAGTAGTTAGCTAAAACCTGGAAAAAACTTAGCATTAGTTTCCAGGCTCAAGCTGTAAGGGTTCCCCATATATACTGCAAGAACTTTGAAGACAGGCACCCCTATGTGATTTGCAACAGTCATAGAACTACTTCAGCTTTTTTCTCAAGCCTTCACTAACTCACCTTGCATTAAGTCATTTTTATTTGAATTTCAGAGATATCATAACTTCCCACACCAAAACTATCTTCTACCACTAATATCAAAACCCTCTCTACAGGTTTATCATTCTCAGAGATTTCTTACTGGGATTGTTGATTCAGCTCAACTTTGCCCTAAAACCCATTTTCTCCTGACACTTGTGATCTAGTTCTCCTTCAGCTCATCATGTTAATCCAGTGCTTTCTGAGAAAAGATTGGTATCTGAGTTCCCTTATAATCAATACCCTATAGGAATCTCTGCCATAGGGATAAAAGGGTTTTCGGAGCTCATAAGTCTAAATTCCAAGTTCTTGTGCCTAACATTTCATATTGCTTGGTTTCTTGTCTAGCTCTTGGTATCTTAAGTAGGTTCTCTGAATATTCCTGTACTGACAAAATATTAGTGTATAGGTAGAATTTATGCTGTTTAAATATATCCTGAAGCGCCAGATGCATGAGGATATTTCAGGACCTAACCTCCCACTGATTTCAGCAGATCCGGTATCCGTTTCCTACTTAGAAAATTAGTCACCTATGTATTATGCAGATAGATTTTAAAGGTTGTGTCTTCTCTCTGCCCTCAGCAGATTGCCACACCTGCAGGTATGATAAATCAAAAACATGAGCCAGCCATGCCAGCACAATCTTCTTTTATACATGTTGTTGTGGCTTCCAATTTTCACTGTCTACCTTCTTTTAAAATAAGAAGAACGCATTTGCTAGTTCTAGTAGCACCAGATGCCCAATTTTTGGCAACTAAATCTATCCCAAGTCTCTCAAAAGTTGTGAAAGTTTGACCAGGCTGTGGCCTGGTTTATTTGAACTGTCATGTGTTACATCTTGAGTCATAATCAGCTTTACTTATTCCAGTTGTGGCTAGTTAACATACTTGATAGTGCAAACAAGCCAAGTCAAGCATCTTTTCTCCCCTGTTCTGAAAGATAGATAAGGTATAACTGACTTATTTTCAGACATTGCTGTTTACAGCCTCAAAAAAAACCTCACACAAATGTCTGCAACCACTGACTTTTATCAGAGATGTGCACGCAACACATTCATAATACAGTAACAGCTAATCTTCTTGAAAGGAGGGAGTACATTCCTTGAGCTTTACCTGTCTGCTCATTTTTCTGCAAATCCCAAACACCTTTTGCATCATCATCAAGAGACATAAGGGTTCTGAATCTTATTTTTATAATAAACACAATACCTACAGTAGGCAAACTGTGGTTCATGGGTGATGCATCCATTTTGCATTAGCCCACCGGACTGAAAATAATAGGGATTAGAGATTACAAGTTGAAATGCAAACATCATACTTATTTACAGTCTTTAATATGTCCAATCTACTATGTCTGGAAGAAATAGCATGACCATGCATTGTTACTTACCCAGGTATCATATCTTCTAGTGTGAAGCTACATCTGTATACAAATACAATTGTAGCCCAGAATGAGTATTTACTACATAAAATGAAGAGAATATGTTCTTGGACAATACAAACAAACTTATTTTTCTTCAGAGGTCATTTTTTTCTCTACTATCAAGACTTTTGATTGACTTAGCTTCTATATTTGCTATATGAGACATCTTTAAATTCCTCAGGAATTCTGTTACTTTCTCAGAAAGTGGGTGTTGGTCTCTTCTCCAATCAATAACAAACAATAGGAGAAGAGGAAATGGCCTCAAGTTGTGCCAGGGGAGTTTTAGACTGGATATTAGGAAAATATTATTCACTGAAAGGGTTGCCAAGCATTGGAACAGGCTGTCCAGGGAAGCTGTTGCATCACTATCCCTGGAGGTATTTAAAAGACGTAGATGTAGCTCTTAGGGACATGGTTTAGTTGTGGACTTGGCAGTGCTGGATTAATGGTTGGACTTGATATACAAGGTCTTTTCCAACCTAAACTGTTCTATGATTCTATAAATGTGTTTAAGTCCTCAGTACTCACAACCTTCTTCAATTTTATTAATTTCTGTATGATCTGTTTGAAACCACATTTCTTGTGCTTCAGTTTCATATGGAGGATAATACTGTCTGTGTTTCTGTAAGGGGTCAGAGCTAACCTCCTTTGCCTGAGTTAATCAAGAGTCATTAAAGACATAAAGGGTATTAATGGCTGCTATTACCAAAGAAAAGACAAGCTTACATTTGTATTTTTCCCGTTATACTGGAATTTATTGCATGGAGATGAAGATGGAAGCTAAGCTAAATCTCTTACATTTTTTCCAAAGATCCTCCACTAGTAATAAAGGTAGCCTGTCAAAAGGTCCATTTGTTTTCAATTTCAGTAAAAATGGTTTTATTTCCTTGAACCATGAGAATAGTAAAGAAAATAAATTATTTTTCCATTTCAAGAATTCTGTAATTGACCACATTTTCCATTGCAACAACTGAAGGCAGAACATTTCAATCTGGCTTGTGGCTAGCCCTTGTTGAAAAAGTATCCTTGAGCATTTCTGTAAATATTGGCATTATATCTCATGAACTTACAAGCTCCTGATGATAATGCTTTATTAAGTCAAGTGGCAGTTTAGTGCAGATTTGTTAGCTTGCTATGAAATGGTATGCAGACATATATAGTGAACCCAGCCATGTTGTGACATATGGAGCTAAAATGTAAAGGAAATGGGTCACAGGAGCACTATCAATAAACTAGTATTTTTTCTTTTATTTTTCCTCCCAGGATCCTGTTCTGCAAACACATTAAATTCCTAACTGCCTGACAGAGGATGGTATCAATCTGTGTGGTAGTGCTTATTGATTCAATTCGCTAGGATATGTGCTGCCAGCTCCAATAAGCAAGACCATTTTGAGTGAAATTGATCACATCACTCCTGAAAGTTAAAATATTTTTGTCGGAAGTCCTCATGCAACCATCTGATTTAAAACTTTTTAGGTTTGAAATCAATATGCTCAGAGCACAGCTGGAAGGATTTTTTCTAATGGATATTTTTTTTCAAGTTGTTGATTACTAAGTACCAATATTGACATGGTACAAGTGAATTTGAGGCCATGTTGGCCATACTTATTTTGTTATTGTTATACAAAGTCTAAGATTTATCTACATTAACAAATAATTTAGCATGATATAAGCAGATTAGTAGATCAAAGCACTTAATGCAGAGGACACTGTTGCAAGGTTTTCAGTACTGTGGGCTAGATTTGGGCTGGTCCCCACAGCCAAATGTCCCAAACACACACAAGATTCAAGGCTGTCCAAAAAGCCATTCATCAGTTTCTATCTTTGTGTTCCTGTTAAAGTGTAGACTACATGTGATGCAGATCTCAACTGCACTTTCTTGATTAGTTTTCTCCAAAATTTGACACACCAGCATAGCTCTGCAAGTTAAACCAGCGCACACAGTGAGTGAGGATGATCAGGGGTTTCACTTCAAAAATGTTTTGCAACTGCAAACCAAAATGTTGATGCCTTTATTGCCTTTCTCAGTATTTTTATGTCATAAACATAAAAAAGAACAGAGGAAGCAAGATACATATACTAGCCTACTAAGGGGAGGGATCTGAAAAGTACTGTCAATGAGACTTTTCTTTTGCAAAGGAGGAGTGAAAAATCCCCATCAGAGTCATACAAGGAATCTAAATGTTCACCCAGGTTATCAAGCTGTCACCATACACCTACAAAACGTGAAGCAGTTCTCACACAACACCACATACCGCTGCATCATGAATAGTAAGCATGGTTTTGGTATTGGTGCCTGTGTTACAAATACACAAAAAGGAAAGGAGAGGATGGTAGCTGCTGTGTGATTAAATATAGGAAAATTACTTTGGGAAAACATTTGATGAGAGAGCATGCTATCAGTGGAGGAGGAACTAATGTCTGAATGCTCTATCAGTAAATGGTAAGACAAGGCAGCAGCACACAGCAAACTTGAAATGAGATAATGAACATGTAAATATCCAAGGTTACAAAGACTTCGATAGCATTAAAGGTTTCAAAAGGAAACAGGAAACAAGAAAGGCTAATTAAAGTTACATAATGGCACCATCATATGTATATTGCAAACTGTAAGCAGAATCATAAACTCAGTCCAAGGTTCTGGAGCCATCAATGGACACTGAGAAAATACAGTGAATTTCTTGTGTTCCTCTCTGCAAAAGGGTGTACCATTCAGTTGGTAGTAATTTGGGTTATGGCCTAAGGTTCATCACAGTGTAAGTAAGGTGAGTCTCATTTTTCATAGAGGTACAGATATGTTCCATAGGTTGTCTGAATATGGTTGTATGTCAGCCAGAATAGTCAAGGCAAGTGCAAATTGGCAGTTTTCTGGGGATACCACCAATAGTATTTCCTTGTTTGGAACATCACAGACCATTGCTGCACTGATTGGAGACCTTTGAAACAGCCTACGCCATGGGGACAGTTCCAAGAAAAAGATAATACAGAAAGCCCCACTGAAACAAATGAATTAATGAACACACTGACACTACGAAGGTAACAAGCAATTTGTACAATAGACTCATGAAGAAAAAGAAAATGTACCCTGGCAATATATTGCAGCATTCTTGTAGCAAGTTCTATGCAAAGGTTGGGACATCTTCTGGATATGTTTTACCTGGAAATAGGTAAAAACAATTCACCAAGTACACTGCTGTCTCATACTTTTAGTTTTATTATGAGAAAGAAGATGCGGGAAAAATAAAGTGAGTGGGAAAAGGAGATATGGCTGCTAAACTTAGCTAAACTGCACTTAGCTAAACTGCATGTTTACCCATACTAAAGCATTGTTCTCACATGCCTTCAATTAAGTTAAAAATTACTCTTCTCTGTGCTGTTGTTGCCAAAGTCAGGAATTACAGAAGTGAATGGATAGTTTCCTTTATCTTGCACAGCACTGAGTAGTTCTAGACATGTGGGAGCATACTTTCAGATCAATTTACAAAGGAAAAATATCAGTTTCACCAGCAATAGAAACTGCTAGGATTCATGGAAATCCAAATAGATGCACAGCATTCCAACATATTAACATGGAGACAGCTCTGAGGAATCTGGGACAGATAGCTATGACACCAGTGTTATGATCAGCAACACTAGGGAAATAAATAGCAGTTTCCACAGCAGAATTGCAATTGACTGCAGCTCTTGGGACACTTGGGAAGAGATTCAGCTTATCTAACTTCAGGCATTTCTAGAATGCATACACTTGACCTATTTTGGATATCTATATTAGGATGAGATGAATCACACATTGGAAGCGTCTGTTTCTCGCCACTGACTTTAAAAGAGCCTGGATGAGTGGCTCAGAGGATTAGGTTAGATGAATCCCATTCTACTGCCCTTCCAGCCACCCTGACATGATGCAAAATGCAAAAGCAATGTAGCAGGTGCTTGTGCTTGCAAAACCACAGGAAGACCTAAACAGCCGTGCATATTCCAGCTCCAGCAACAAACCAAATTATGCAAGAAAAATTAACTAATGCCTTTCAGAGGCCAGAGAATAAATGCTTTCAGCCTTCCAGGAACATGGACGTAATAGTTATCCAGGGTGCCCTAAGAAGCAGTTTCAGACAACAGATCCCAGAGACATGTGTAAGATTTTCATGAAACGGAAATTCTGCCACACTGTCACTACATCACAGTCACTTTGGTGGCAAAAGCAACCCAATTACTAAAATTGCTGAGGCTGAATTAAAGAGTGCTGCAAAGAAGGAAAAGAATGGAAAGCCGGGTCTGTGAGGAAAACATCTGAATTCTCATCCTGATCTCCTGGTGATACATTCAGTGCAGATGAATGTTTGATGTCTTTTCATGTCAAGACATACATACACCAACTTCACTGCCTGCTATATCAGCTGTCCAAATTAACGTTCAACTAGCTCACCTATTTTCTTTGAATAAATTGTATGCTCAGGAGGAAGTCAATGTTTTGAACAATGGTGGAACTCAGCAAGGTAGATGGGTATGCACAAAAGCTGCAGATACTTTCATTCACTAGGAACACAGGTCATAAACATCTACTTGGAGTTGGATGAAACTTTCATTCCACTAAAATTTGATCAGCAGAAGGCAAAAGAATCAGTGAATACTGAGTGGATGACTCTGAAGGGAGCCTGGTATCAGACTGCCTGCAAAGTGTACACAAGACTTACTGTATAATAGAAAGCCTGTAAAAAAACCTCTTCCCAGACCAGAGGAAAATGCCTTACAGCTTTGATTCATTTTCCTTGTCATATTTAACTGCAATAGGCTAGAGAGGTGACCTCCCTCACAGCTGGAGCAGTAACTTCTTCAGCTGCCACAGCACTATCCACCAGGGATATCAGATGTTTTAACTGCTGCAGTTCACAGCCAGTGAATTAACTTGAAGTGCCATTGATTTTTAGGTTATGTAACTAAATCAGATGTGAATTGTAGTACCTAATGAGAAAGCTACCCATTTTCATCATTGCTACATGGCACCCGTTCTGCCCCTTTGGCAAACTATAAAGGAAAGGGATGGACAACCAGGTAAATAGCCTCTTCAAACACTGCATCTAAAAGCTACGGAGGATTGTGAATTAGAGCTCCTTAGCTGCCAAACAACTTAATAAAGTAAGAAAGATACTGTAATGTCTGAGGTGGTACTGTTTTAATGAGGTGTAATAGAATATTAAGTAAGAAGTTTACAATATTCCTGCTTAATTTTGTTATCACTAGAAGCCCAACAAAAGAGACATTACCTCCAGCAGCTTCTCAAGGCATGATTGTGTAATTCCTCTGCAAGATGCTGCTAAGCAGCAAAGAGGATTACTTACCAAGAGTAGGGTCTGTTCAAAACTGAGGCATAATGGGCTCCAACTCTCACATGCAGGTCTGGAAAACAGGGTATTATGGTCTAGTGACTCTTGAACTATATCTAACCTCTGACAAGCACTTGATCCAAAGTATTAAGCCCCAAAGCTTTATCCAAAGGAAAAGGCAAAGGAACTGGGAATAACTTGGGAGGTGAAGTAATAAATCAAGAGCCAATGAGCCTAGAGGGCCTAATGTGGAAAACTGGGAAACACAGTTGTGTGGCTGTAATTGTGTCACATTACTCAGACCTCCTGTTCTGTATAAAGCAGTGTTCACGGAGAGCTACAGCCTCCTTAAGATTCACCTGGCCTTCTTTCTGGCCTGTAGCTGGATACCTCCAAGGTATACTTGCCAGTAATGTGACCTAGCCTCTCACCAGTGGTTGTACGCAGATGGGCAACTGTCAGAGACCCTTTCCCACTCTTTCCCACAAGGCAGCCTAAGAAGATTCCAAATGGGAGTCAGACCCTAAAAACCATTCACAACAGAGGAGTTCATATGCCAGATGAAGTCTATAGGCCTACCTCTCTGGTTTAGGCTTGTTGTTGAGCAGTCTCATTTGTTTGCTATTTCTCCTGCCCATTGACTCTCCTTGGCTTCCTCCTGGTACTGCCCACTCTTGCCACTGCATTTGCTGCCCACCACCTGAAGCTTGTAAATCTTTATGGCATGAAAGCATAAAGATCATGATGTTTCTTTGCAGAGCAATTTGCACTTTCATGTTATGAACCTGCGGAATTATCTTCCCCTCTGTATTTTCCATGATACCATAGATAAACGCACACATTTTACACTCTGTGACTTGGAGACATTATGCAACCAGCTGTTTTAGTTGCCGGTACCTTGAGTCCAATAGGAAGTATGCTGAAGTTTGTTCATGGCATTGCTTTACTCAGTGCTACCATTTATGTGAGGGCTTCTTGCCAGTTAGGTGCTCTGACACAGTTTGCTCATTCTGTTTCTTCAGCTTACAGCATCTTACAAAGGGCTCTCTCTCTGTGTTCATCAGGACCTTTTGAAGATTTTTAGGCAATTCTTTTTCCCATCCACTGCAGATGTTAACAGCACACTCCCTGTTTTTTAAGGGCATTTCTTGCAAAATGAGTGATTTAAGGTTCCTCAAAGAATCACCATCAAAAGTACTGTTAAGAGACCAAAGACACAAAATCATAAGGGAGACTGTCCCTTTGAGTCATGAGGTTCAGAGTGGACACCTTCGTTTTCTAAATTTGTGATGGAGCTTAGGTGCAGCTAGGTTCAATCTTAGTCTAAGACAGATTTGGACAACAGTTTATAGAAGTCTAATAGGAGAAGCACAGGGAAAAAGGAAATTCTCCTGTTGAGTCACACAAGGGTCAGAGTAGACTCCCTTGCTTTCTCAACTCCTGATGGAGCCAAGGTGTGGCTAGGTCTAGTCTGAGTCTCAGACTTGATCAACAGTTTATACCTAAAGAGCTACAAGTGTACCAACTCACCACAGGCTTTTGCCTAGCAGCAGTCTGCAATTTTAAGATGTATCTTAACATTTGCAAAATGAGTCAGTAGATTTCACTACACCTGCTATATCAATTTGCACACACATAAACACACACAAACTTAAATACATGCGAAGGCATAACTGTTAAAAATTCCCCGAGTTCAGTGAAACATTCATGTCAAGTGTCTGGGCATTTCTCAATGGGCAAAGGTAGAGTCTTGAGGAGCAGGAAGTCTTCAGCCCAGGTCTTGTCTTCAGCTTTCAGCAGGAGTGCTACAATTACTGCAAACTTGAGAGTTTGTGAGCTCTGAGAGGTATCCCACTCAGAGGAGGTGATGGTCACAGTCCACTGCACATCAGGGTTGCTCAAAGGGCCTCACTTAGGATCTCTAATTATGGCCCACAAGATGATTGGCTTTAGTCGTTAGAAAATTTCCATCCTGGCCACAACCCAAGTTGTTAACCACTAGAATTTTTTCAAAACTCCAGTAACAATGGTACCGTTCCGCTTGGGCTGCGATCAAGGGAAGGAATTCTGAGGCTGCCAGGGGATGACTGATTGTCTCCATTATTGCTTCTCACCTTAGCCAGGGAACAGGAGTCCCTGGTACAATCAGTTCCTCCCTCCTTAGCCATGCAAGAGCTCCTGGTACGGGTCAAGGAACACTTCACTGCTCAACTCATTACACAAATGCCTAGGCCTGACAGAAATTCCCGAGGTTGTAGAACAACCAAGACAAGGTGGGTGTGGAGAATGCACCATTACAGCAACAAATCACTGACTTTAGAGTTCATGTACAGGAATTAATTCCATTCAAATGAACCAACTGGGTATTGTTGTAAATACTGTTTATTCGAGAAAAGGATAAAGACCAAACACCCTAGGAGGGACTTATTTC
Organism: Psilopsiagon aurifrons; assembly: GCA_025447955.1. NCBI lineage: Eukaryota > Metazoa > Chordata > Aves > Psittaciformes > Psittacidae > Psilopsiagon > Psilopsiagon aurifrons. The sequence goes on from JAOEHY010031126.1 coordinate 13,488, forward strand.
TTTCTTCTTTTTACATACACACTGAACATTGAAGTGAAGATTACTCCAAAGCTGATCATGTTCACCAACACTTTTAATGGTCAACATATTAGAAGAAATCTTATTACTCATGTTACAGTGTGATAGACCATGCTATACTCAATACTTCTTTGAAGTCTTTACTTTCACTGTTTTGATACAGCATTCTTCCTGACTAAAGAAGTTAATTGAAATAAAAGTGTCCCATTTATGATCTCAGGCTTCACACCAGGTGAAGCCTGGGGGATTGTAACCATAGCCACCTTCTTCACCAGTGAATTATCTCAGAGGGAAATTTGGACCACAAACATACTCCATGACTCTGAATGTCCCTATCTTTCTCCACTAAGTAGGTATGGTACAAAGAAATCTTGTTTACTTACTAAACCCTAAGCCAGAAATGATGAATCTAAGCCAATATCGAGATAAATTCCAAACTGCTGCATTGGAGTCGCTTATAAAACATGTTTGCATCACTATATTTCCTTCACCCACCCACCTGCAACTAAAACTTTCCTGACAGTACAGGCTACACAACAAACCTTTAAAAAAGTTATATAAATAATATTAGAAGTTTATTAAAGTACATACCAACAGCCATGTAATGTATGTCACATACACAGAATAGTCACCCTTCTCACTTTTCCGCTCCAAGATTCACGTGGGTTGGTCATACAAGTGAGATCACAACCCAGTATCTCAGTTTCAACAGTTTTTTTAACTCACTTCCCCTCTGAGACAAAGATGCGAATTACACAAGTACGGCCTTTGGTCATGAAATGCATCCCCAGTTTGGAAGTCATACTGGAGCTCTAGGAGAGTCACATCTGGCCCAGGAGGCTTTGTGGCCATGTGCTATTCTGCTAATGCAACAGCTGTGATTGACATAGAGAAATTAAGTAAAAACACATTTACTATACTTTCTAGTTTTTTCCTTTCCCAGCTGAGTTGGAAGCATCATTGGCTGCAGCCCAATCGCAGTAAAACTGTTCAACTTCCAACCTCACTAAACAGAACTGTCAAAATGGTATTAAGTAAATAGTGAATGCCTGACCCTGTGAGGGGAAACAAAAAGCAGTTCACAAATACATGAGTGACTTTATTGACAACTGTGGGATTTGCAATACCCCGACTTCAGGGTCTCAAGAGTGATAAATAGGCAGTCAGAGTGCACTGTTTGGGTATGAAAGAATAAAGAACATGCTGGGGGGGTGGAGGAGTAATTTCATCTCAACAAAAGAAGACTCATCTGACCTGCATAAGCATGCAAGTGTTATATCACTGGGAATTAGAAACTGGAATACAAAATGGGAATCAGAAATGAGGCTGGACCTCTAAATAGAGCAAGTAGCTCAAGAGACATTTAAGATTTCACCCTATATAGTTCTTTAAAAAGTAAATGAGCTGCACTGTATCCAAGTGAACTGTCAAACCATATGCTGAACAATGTCATCTACGTAAATTCCTTTACCAAATGTGTTCCAGTTTTAAGCCAGGACCTTCACCCCAGTGTTATCACATTGATCTCCAATACCTTTGTGCAACTTTTAAGAATCCCAGCCCCTTTTTTCCTTCTCTTCACACACTTTACCCTAGCTCCTCAACCCCATGCACCTTATAATCCCAGTTCTGTCTTGCCCCGCACATATATCTGGAATACCAGCCACATGATACCTAGAACATGTCAGCTTTCCACTGCTCAGGGTATCACGGATCAGCTGATGGATGGTGCTGGATAGGCAGGGCAGCAAGGACCTGCAGGAGATAGATGAAGAGCTTGTTCCCCACTGGCCAGAGCAAGGGAGTGTATCAAAAATATCCCTGGGGGAGGGGGGACAAGAACCAAAACACAAGAAATCTAGAGGCCATAAACAGGCACTCTAATCCTCCTACAACAAAACCTTTCCAAGCAAACATTGAGATTTGCAAGGAATTGCTGGTGGATATCACATGGATGGAGGAAGATTGAGGTTTGCCTGTGTTATGGAAGAGAGTCCTTAGGGATAAAACCTTTTCTTCTTTCTTCCAGAATTTTACGTCTTTAGCTAACACCACTGGAAACTGAATAATCAAGACCAAATCCATTTTATTAGCCAGATGTACGACTTTCATTCTTGGCAGCTGGCAGCTGAGAACTTGTAAATGTGCATTCACCTACTTCATTTCTAAGCAATATCATTGCCAACTAGCAAATTTGCCCTGACACTCAGTAATTTCTTTTGTCCATCTTCCCACATCTCTACCTCAACAATCATTGCAATTTGTTAATTGTTTTTGTTTTGTTTTTATTTTCTATTCTTTTAACCATCAGCAAGCTGCTTTCAGAAAGCCATCTGCACTTATTCACTGCCAACACTCAATACAATTTTAATAAGCCTTGTGTGGTTTTGACTTTAACACTTGTTTCCCTGTGCATAAAAGCCTATTTCCTTAGCTGTCACATAGTTTGTCACTTCAATAAAGTTTCCCAGTCGCCTTCTAAGCATGCCAGTTTTTACCCTTGCTTTCTTAAGCAACAAGTTAAATCTGAGGATAACAACACTGATAATAATCCAAACCAGCCAATGTCCATTGTTTTGAGCATAAGCTTCCCTCAACTAGAATCCTTCAGAATAGGTACAGATAGCTATAGAAATACTCACATTTTGAAAAACGACAGCAAACATACTTCAGGGTTCAATGACTGCATGTCTGAATGACTTCAGGATGAAATAGGCCCCTTTCACAAAGTGGTTTAATGAACTTCCATCTCTACAAAACTCACCTGGGACTGGAAATAAAACCTGGTTCTTTTCTTGCTCTCACACCATCACTAGCAGTGATAATTCTCAACAAGAGGAGGATTTCTGCAAAACTAATGGTAGGTGTCTGGAGGGACAGCTGGGTGTTCTCTTTGCTCTCCTGAGCAATCGCAATCATCATTAATAATAGCAGTATCAGGGAAGTAAAAATTAATTAATGCCATAATCTCAGTGCTGTTTGACAAGGAAGATGGAGCTGCTCTAACAGCTTTTCATTGCTAGTTTTTCTAGGCTCTTTTGCCTTCTGCGCATCTCTTGTACCAAGGTTGATGTTTCCCTACCCCCTCAGTGAGACAGCTCGCTCACCCTCCTGACTGGAAGGCAATATGTGGAGAATAAAGCTCTGCCCTCTTGGCAGGTTGCACTGCCTCACAGGTAAGTGAGGTGATCCCAAGGGAATGGGAGAGGCTGTGCCACTGGAAAACAGGAGATGAGAAGGAGATGGGAAAAGGAAAAGAATAAGAAATTATAGGAAATAACAGAAAGACACTTAAAGAAAATTGCTAGGTAATGCATCTCATTGCAGCCTTAGTTCTTCCTCCCAGCCTCCAGGTTTTGCTTTCATGTTGTGCTTATTGTAAACTGCTTTGGTCAAGGACTATATGCTAGATATATTCAGAAGATAATTTTTTCCAGCGAGTAAGTCCTAGAGCTGGAAGCAGGAGACCTGATTGTTTTTCCTACCCTGGAACTTCTTCCCCCCTTGCAAGATACCCAGTAAATCATTCCATTTTCTCATGCTCCTATTTTCCCCATGTTTATATCATTTATTTAAACCTGAGGACTCCCAGGCAGATGCTGGAACAATGTAAACCTGATCCTTGATTATTAGCATGTAACCAAGGTGCTAATAAGTACACAGTACTTGCAAGTAGTACAAAAAACAACGGCAATTCAGAGGACAGAACAAGCCCTGCATTTAACACTGAATTCATAATTGTAACACTACAGGAATGCAAAGAAAATCAAATTACTCTTCTGCACCTGAGAAAGTTTTGCAGCAGAAAGAGGGAGAAGGCTATGGTGAAAATTCTTAATCTCTACAGCAAACATCAAACAGGTGCTGTATTTCATATTTTCGTATACACTTTTCAACCCAGAACCACACTTTAATCAGAAAGATTTTATAGTCCAGAGCTTCCTGCAAATCTCTGCTTAATATAAATTTTAATACCTTTGGCATATTTTGGCTTCCAGCCTATTATTCACTTGATGCACCTCAAGCAGGTTTTAAATTATGTTGTTAAAAAAACCCACAAAAAACTATTTCACATATAGTAGACAGTGAAATGATTTTGTAAAACAACATCGCAGGAGCCTGCAGTTATGGTTGATATCATTTGGTTCTAAGATGTGTTCACTTTATGGATAAAATGATGGCTGGTTGAGTTTACTAGAGCGACTTTGGCCTTGCTCAGCATAGACCTGAGAATCAGGATGTGCTTACATATTATTTTTACAGCAGCTCTGGGGTAAGGAAGGGGTGTAAATGAGGCTTTTAAGCTGAATCTTCCCAGAAGACTGTTTTACAGGGAAGTCATGTAAAAAAAAGGACAAACTGGCCCAACTGGTTGTTCACCGACTCTTACTATAAGAAAAGGGAAGCAAAACTGAGGGAAAACAGAAGAAAGAAACCTCTTAAAATTATTTGCCATCGAGATAAAGGTACATCCCCAGCCAAAACTTGTTCTTCCTCTGCTTTAGGCTCAGACCCTGGCCTTTCTCTCGTAAATAATTATATCTTGGACGTTGAATCTCTGATACTGAAAGGCAGAAAAAAATATCCAGGGAGAGGTAACTTTTAATGTGTGAGAATGGAAACAAAGTACTGAATGAAGAGGATTTTCTGGTGTTTCTCTATTTTTGCAATTAGATTGCTGCTGCATGCACCTTGTCGTATGTTGAATTTAGAAACAAGATGAGTAAATCTGCTAATAAGTAGCTAAAGGGAATGAACTCCTGTATCTGCCCCACAATGCAGATTGTAAATGAAGAACCACAAGGCACATTTTGCCGTGTGTTGGCTTTGCACAGCACCACATGTCACAAATCAGCTGATGGATGGTGCTGGATGGGCAGGGCAGGAAGGGCTGTCAGTGGGCCACCATATTTACCTTGCTTGCCTGAGTAAATGTATCAAGTCTCCCAGAGGGAGGAGAAACAAAAACCACACAAGAATGCTGAAGGCCACTAACTGGGCACTTTAGACCTCCTATGGCAAAACATTTGTAGGGAAGCACTGAAATTTACAGGGAGTTGCTCACAGATTATCTCTCATGCTACACATATGTGGGAGGCTTCATGTTAGTCTGTTTTAACATAGCAAAGTAATTAGGGATAAGATCTTTATTCCATTTTTTCAGATGCTTTACATCCATAGCTATCACAGCTATAAAAATACAAATAATGTATTTATTAGCCAGATACCCATTTTAAACCAAACCAGCTACTTGGCCTTAGGGATATGGTGGTCAGCTGGATAACCACTTAGGTAAGATTGGTGTAGATTGCCCAAATCCATGCATGCTGAGCCAAACAAACCTCTGCCTTGTTTGATGGGCTAATCTACCCCATTTTCAATTTGTAAAGGTTGTATGTAAATCCCCATGTAGGATTAAGATCACAGCCGTGGTTTCATGATACAGAAGTTCTGTAGCAACATGATTTAAGACAGTTGTGGCCTCACAGGCCTTGTCACATGCGCCATGTTGTTTTACCAGACCATGCTGTAATTGACAAAAAACAAGGCTAGCATTAAAAGAAAAAACAAACCAAATCAAACTAAACCAAACCAAACCAAACCAAACCAACCAACCAACCAACCAACCAAAACTCTGCAAAAATGTGTTTTGTTGCACTTTTTTAGTTCTTGGTTTAGTGAACGTTCAAATTTGTGTTTATTAAGTTAGTCACCTCAAGGTCCTTTCATAGCTTATAGAAAAAACCTGGCATTTCTAGGATGCATGCCATCTCTTTGTAGTGTAGATGTAATCTAAAATAAGGCAGACGAATCAGTGTGTATTCCATTGGCTATAACAGGAGCACCGGCTGGCTAGCTCAGATGGAGACACCTACACTCTGCATGTCTAAAGTTAGGTTGAGATAAATCCTGCCATATATCCGTTGCTGTTCCTCATATGGAGTTCCCCTGTTTGTCTGTCTTATGTGTGAGGTTTCAGTGTAATCCTGAAATGTTTGTGAATGTGTAGGTGAGGCATACACATATATGTGCAGTCTCTCTTGATCTCCATCTGTAAAAACAGGGGCTTGGGGCATAGGGACGCTTTCTCTGGCGGCACAGTCTGTTTCTGAAGTCTGCATCTCTTGTGCTGAATGCAGACATTTGTCAGCCAAAATATTTTAAAGTAGTGTTGTAGTGCTGAAAAAACTCAATTCTGAGTAGGATGGTGAGTCAAGTGTTTTTGGGATGTCAGAAGAGCACTCCTGGTACTGTCAGACACAGAGCTCATTCTGCTGTAACTGTTGCTTGGCATTTTAAATTGTGACTAGATGACATATTCCTGCCTTTTTGAATCATGTTCCTCCAGCTGTCCAGACCAGGGCCTGGGGAAGGATTTCCCTGCAGCTCCTCTGCCATACACAGATGGCTAACAACATCATCATTGCCCCAACATGGAGCAGGGGTGTGGCTCAGGGCTGAGGAGCTGAGATTTCACAAATCTGTAATGTTTACCTTTTCCAGGGAACTTCACAAGACTTGTTTCTTCATTCACTGAAAAAAGCTGAGACCTTCCTCTCCACCTCTTCCCAGAAAATGAGTGTTAGTGGTCTCCTTCAATGCCTCAAATGTTGTTAGCGTTGCTTAATGCAAGCATAGCTTTCTCTTTCCTTCCTATCTCTTTGTAAGCATCATTGTGGTAGACACACGTTACTTTCCAGGAAATCCGGAATATGTTCAAAATGAATTAGAAATGGGGAAGGGAAAGAAGGGAATTTGAAACCACAAAAACCAATGGCTTTTATTAGCATCTGAAATGTGGCAACACATTAGAGCACGTCTCAGCTTCATACTTCAAAAAATGCAGCATCACTACCAGGATTCCAGCTTTCTTGTAGCTTTTGCTATCGATCTTCTAATACCAGCAGACTTCCAAAATCTCCTGCTGTTACTTGAAAATCTGAGGCTGTAGTGCACTGCACTCTATTCTCCTTTTCTTCTAAATTTCATATCCTGGCTCTGTCCCCAGACTGATCAAGAGCTAGGCATCCAGTGCTCAGTCTCTTTTAGTTACATTGCTGTAGCTGTGGTACATGGCTTGATATCTCTCCCCAGCAGCAAAACAAGGTAGCCCTAACAGGTTTTCATACTTCTTTCTCTTCCCCACAAAACTGGAATGTTTCCCTGCATTTCTTCATTAGGTTCATGCCTGTGATCAGTGCCCAACTTCCTATTAATACCTCTCAGTTTCTCTCACAAACCTTTGGTAGTGGCTCACACACATTCAAAAGGGGCATTTTTGTCTTTGTGGAATACCCTACAGATTAATATTAATTCCTGTTGTGGGTTTGATGGTTTTTTTTTTTTTCCCCAGACTAATGAATACTTTTTGCACAAGTAACATAGAAGCATGTCCTGGGTTCAGCAGTAGCAGTCATTTTATTCCTTCTTAGTAGTTGGTGCAGCACTGTGTTTTTGACTTTTGGCCTGGGAACAGCGCTGATTACACTGATGGTTTTAGTTGCTGCTCAGTAATGTTTTGTCTGACCAAGGACTTTCAGAGCCTCATGCTCTGCCAGGGAGGAGGGGAAGCCAGGAGGGAGCAGAGACAGGACACCTGACCCAAACTAACCGAAGCGGTATTCCATACCACAGCACATCATGCCCAGGATGTAAAAACTGGGGCAGAGACCCAAAAGAGTTAGTTCACTGCTGGGTTGGGCTTGGTATCAGGTTGTGAGCGGTTTATTCTCTTCCCTTGTTATTTCCCTTATCATCATTATTATTGGTGGCAGCAGTAGTGGTTTGTGTTACACCTTAGTTACTGGACTACTCTTATCTCAACCCGTGGGAGTTACATTCTTTCAGTTCTCCTCCCTACCCCTCCGGGGGCAGGGGGAAAGAAAGAGGGGGGAGTGAGTGAAGGACATTGTGGCAGATTTACAGCTGGGCTTAAACCATGACTAAGCATTTCCATAGTACCCACACAACATATTTTCATTCCAAGTCTGTAGTAGCTCACCCCATAGGGGCAACGTTTTTTCAGGTTGTTAGAAATCTTTCTACAGAATGCTAATGTTGATTGAATTGCTTCCTTTTTAATTTGCTCTTACATTTTCTAACTACTCACTTCCAATACCCTATTAACTGCATGGTCTGCACCGATCAGTGTTAACCTTTTCTAGGTAATAACATATACATTTTTTCATATTTTCTGTAGATTTCTATTCTTCCTGCACTGCTGTTTACTGCAACCAGGACATGAGTTTATTAACAGAAATGATAACTTAATAAGGTAATACAGTATTTCCCACTATTGTGGCAGACACCATTTGGCTATTCTGGGTAAACAGCTTGGAGTTGTCATTTGGTGCTTACTAAAGCATATGTAAAAGCCAAGAAAGGCTGGACAAAACTGCTATTTTCCAGGCTACCAAAAAGGTGAATAGCTGGGAGTGGCAGCTGTCCTCATGGCCAGTATGTTATTTGGTCTGCTTGCCCATTAAGAGGCCATTTCTGACCCACAAACAATCCTGCAGGGCTCTGAATTCTCTCTGGAAAAAATAATGAATTAAGAATTTCTTACAAAAAGAACACAATTGCATGTTTTCTAGGGAACCTTCTCCTTCTTTCTCCTTACAAAAGTTCAGTGTATCTTGAAACATAAAGTCACTTGCTAAGTGGATGCTTTTATCTCACATGCTCACCTGTGTATGTGCTTAAATCATATGTAACCTATCATTTACATGTTATATCAAGCTCTTTGCTCTCTGGGGCAAGCAAAGCAAAAGGTGATGTTTTAGAAGATGTTACAGTACATGTAGTTGCCACATACATGCCATCCAGAGTGACTCAGACAAGCTCATGGGATGGGCCCATAAGAACATTATGAGGTTCAACAAGGCCCAGCCCAAGGTCCTGCACCTGGGTTCAGGCAACTCCCAGTAGCAGTGCAGGCTGGGGAATGGAGGGATTGAGAGTACCCCAGAGAAGAAGGACTTGGGGATGCTGGATGAAATATAGGACATGAGCCAGCAATGTGCACTTGCAGCCCAGAAGGACAATCGTATCAATCGTACCTTGGGCTGTATCAGCACATCCAGCTCTGGAGTTCTCAGCACAGGAAAGATATGGACATGTTGGAGAGGGTCCAGAGGAGGTCAACAAAAATGATTACAGGGATGGAGCTCCTCTCCTGTGAGGAACAACTTAGAGAGCTGGGATTGTTCAGCCTGGAGAAGAGAAGGCTCCGGGGAGACCTTATTGCAGCCTTTCAGCTCTTAAAAAGAAAGATGGGGAAAGACTTTTTAGCAGGTCCTGTTGCAACAGGATGAGGGGTGATGGTTTTAAATTAAAAAAAAAAGGGAGATTCAGACTGGATGTAAGAAATTCTTACAGTAAGGGTGGCGGAAGCACTGGGGCATGTTGCCCAGAGAGGTGGTGGTTGCACCATCCCTGGAGACAGGCTGGCTGTGGACAATTTGATCTAGTTGAAGATGTCTGCTCATTGCAGGGGAATTGGACCAGGTGGTCTTTGTAAGTCCCTTCCAACCCAAACCATTCTATGATTCTATTGGTCTATGTCTTTGTAACATTTGACCTTTGCTGTAACCTCCCTTCAGTAACCTAGGACATCGACTGATAGCCATCTTGACTTCTATCGTACCTATAGCTAATGTGGTCCTGACTTCATGACTGCACTGTAGATGAATTCTGACTTAGTACATATTACCATGATTGGAGAGATGACATTGAAAAAGTGTTAATTGCCTGGTTGCTTCATGGAAATTATTTGGTTTACATTGAGCCTCAGGAGGCTTTGGGAAGGTAGACTGTCTATTCTAATCTAAAATGACCTTACTAGAAGTTGCCTATTTTCAAAGGTTTAGTCTTCATGGGGTTTTTTCAGACTGTTAGCTTATCACTTTTCCCTGGCAAATATCTTCTCCCATAGATGTCAGTGAAGGAAAATAAGGCTGTATTTCTTGTTCAAATATGTATTCTATATATAATATATACTTATATGCACACACATACACAGAGCTATATAAATCAGAACAAATAAATTAAGGACATTCTTTAATGTTTATTGACGCTAAAATTAAATGCCTTGCAGATCAAATGCAGAGGCATTTCTCACTTCTTTTTATCTCTTTGCAGAGAGAAATAATGTGTAATTGTTAACCTTGAAATGTTTTAAGTGTACTAGATATTGATTTATGGTTCTTATAGTGCAGATAATCAGTGTAACAGAACCACATGCAAAAATATTCTGTTTTGGTGCTGTACAATAAAGTATTAGAACTGACTTCTTCCACTATGTCATAAACCAGAGTGAGTTATATGGCTGTTAGTAGCATCCTTCTATTTTCAGAAAGAAAACAGAAAAATATAGCAGGGGTAACAGTCAAATAATGAGACCACAGACCTTACTTCACTAGTTTAGAAAAAACTTCATACTCTGGATCTGATCGCTTGTGCGGCACTTCAGCATTTTGCTTTAGTTTTTTCAATTTTTGTCAAATTTGTTGTAGTGCATTGGTACACATTTTGAGGTGATGGATATGACAGATACCCCATGGAGCCTTCTAAATGAGACACAAGAGCCTGTGTTTGCAGAAGAATTTATATAATGACCCAGGTGACATATGAGAGTCTATCAGCCTTACTTAGGTCTAGGGGAGCAGATGGTCCTGCTTCATAAGGAAATTATATACAGATATTAGGACACAGCCCTGACGTCCAGGTTCAAGCTTCTGTATTTAAATAGGCTTCCAAGGCAGAAGAAGGGGAGACAGTTAACTTCTGACTGTGTAAAGAAGGGTGAGGACTTGAGACTGAAAAGCTGGGCTGTGTGAAAGAGGGTTTATTTATTTATTGATCTTTTGAAATTAAAAATAGTTTAAGAGGTGTTTATGGTGGAGTTGTTGCAATGCTTTATTCTGGCAGGAAGCAAGACCAGCCTATGAAAGGTTCTCTGAACAGAATGCTGAGTGAATGCACTGATTTGGGTAGATGTTTCCTGAAAAGCATCACTGGAAAAATTGAACAGTACAATAGTACTGGCATGCTGAAGGGTGCATAATCTACTTACAAATCACATTTCCAATGCTATCTTTTGTTCCTGTCATATCCAGTGCTAACTAGTGCTAAGCAATACCTGAAATTACTGTTATGGGCACGAATTTAAAAGGTGTTCTTTTATTTAATTATTTTGACTGTTATGCTATGCATTTGGTAGATTTTTGTTTTGCTTCCTGCCTTCAGTGTTAGTTGGAACATTTCTGTCATGCACTGCTCCAGGGGCAAATATAGTGATTTCTTCAGCCCACACAGCTGTGAAGATGTGGTAACCCTGAGTCCAGCAGAAGAAAACATGAAGTATTTAAAGCACTAGCCTAGCTTCAAATACCTACCTTAATAGAAACTCCCTGCAGGCCCATGGAGAAGTTACTCAGCTTCTTTGCAGTTCACTTCCCCTTCAGTAAAATAAGAATACCTGTGAGACCCTGCCCCTCAGGCATAGTCTTAGGGAAATCATATCACAGGTTAAAGGATACTTAGGCATGAAGGTTGGAACTACCAGCTTTCTTAGGTAGATGTAAGGCAAGGGACATCACAGGATAGGAGCCCACATAAGCTCTAAAATGAGAAGTCTAAAGATAGCTGTGGTATTATCCACTGCCAAGTCTTTTACTGCCTTTTGTTTATAACATCTTCCTTGTTCGCAGACATCTCTACCAATTTGCAAAGACCAGATCTTACGTTAATAACATTTTGCCACCAATTAGTGTTGAATCAGATTTTGTGTATGTACGTCATTATTGTATTTAGATTTTTATGCACACAAGAAGAAAAGCAATATTTCACTTGAAAGAATCTAATTCAATGTGTACAGACAGTTTTCTGCAGAATATCGCAAAGTAGGTCAGTAAATCAAATCACCAATAACACATAGCTTTTCTATGGATTGTTGTAAGCAGGCAAAAATAACCTCAATAATGTATTTGCACTTTTATTTCCTGTTGATGAAGCCTGTTATTGAAATCTAATTGCATTTCTTGCTGAATCCTTCTTAGTCATCTAAGTCTACCAAAGAAAATCATTCAGTGGGAGAAGCTGTGTCTTGACAAAGCAGTAGACTTGGTTCTCTGCACCCTTAAAAGCATCAGGAGGAGAGTGGGTGGTTTAGTTTATTTATTATTATTATTATTATCTCTTGTAGAAATGACCAGCATGGTACAGAGCTGAAAAGTTTTGATATAGACAAACAACAACAAAAAAACCCACAAAAAAAAAAAACAAACAAAAAAACCAAAAACAAAACCTAAAAAATCTTGCAAAATCACTAAGTTCACGGTTCTGTCTTTCTGTCTTCATTACCCATCTTGCCATCCTTGAAGGTTCTGCCAGAGTGAAAATCAGACTCAAGCTCACAGCTCAGGTGGGAAGTGACAGCTATGGAAGTCAGAGGTCTCAGCAGTAAAATTGAAGCCTGGAAAGCAAAGGTTGCACTATATGTTACTGAGGTCTTCTTTTCATTCACCTCTTGTCGTAGCAACTTCAAATTTCAGGAGCAATTTGTAGGAACAGGTCAGCCTAAAAGGAGCTGTGGCTCTTGTGAAAAGCTTGCAGTATTAGAGTCTAAGTTGTGCATTTCGTAAGCTAGATATTTCTAGGAAAAAATCTTCATCTTTAGTTCAAACCATTAAGACTCCTTGGGGTGAAAATAGAAATAATTTTTGTTTCTTTTCCTATAACTGCCTTCACCAGAATAACAAAGTATGGGACATAATTCAGTGGAGAATTCCCTGAAACAATTTGTTCTTCTATTTTTAATCTTATTGGGAAAATAACATTTCTAAAAAACAACATTTCAGGTTGCTTTGGTCAGAACCAAGGAAAAATCTTTCCTCTGGAAACTCATTTTTAAGTCTTTCAGAGATTACTACATTTAGATGAGCTTGTTCAAATAAAGTATGCAGCTCACCTTGCTTGCACATCGCTGCTTTCTTTTTCTACCTTGCCTTATTTCCCTGAATTACTACCTCTTCTTGCAGTTTCATCCACTGTAAACTTGTACCTTTGTATTTGCCCTTTGTTTGTGCCAAAGAAGTTATTAACTTAGGACCATTGGAAATACAATTTGTTTGCTTGAGAAGTAAGCAGGTGTGATGTAAGAAGGAAGGGACTGAGTTTTGGTTTAGGTATTTTATGAATGTCAGAAGATTATATGGAACAATAAATAGCTTTTGTGAGTGATTTAATGCCAAAACACAACATTTTATGTGTCTCCAATGTAGTTTGTCCTTTGTGCTAAAAAATTGGAGGGATAAATAAAGAATTCAGAAACAAAAACAGAAATAAGTAAGAAGAAGCTAAAATTGTTAATTTCTTTGCTCCTCTATGCTTTTTTCTTTTTTCAGTAGGAGCAAAAGAGTGATAAAACTAAGAGTGCATAAACTAGCAAAAGCATGATGGCAGATTGGAGACCTGCAAGGAACATCTGAAATGACACACAATCCAGGGAAAGGCAGATCAGTCAGTAACAGAGAAAAGGGGTGGACGGGAAAAGCTGGGGGATATGCATATCACCGCAGCTGAAACTGGAAAAGGAAGGACAGCAGAGAATGAACAAGCTGTGAGGAAAGAAGAATGGGTTGGGAGAAGGTGAGAAACAAAGAAATGGAGGAAGTGAGTATCTAACCATTCTAATCAGAGAAAGGCAGCAAGTTGCCAGCTGGCTCAAGGCATCTACCTGCCTCTTCAGGTTATCAGCCTATGACGGCTGTTGTTTTGGTCCCATAGCTTTTGCTTACAAATCCTCCCTCCCACTGTTGCTGGTGGTCAATTTGTGGAGTTCTTTGACGAAAGATGTGCCATATGGGAAAACTCCTCACTCTGTGACTGAAGAGAAGGCTGCCTGTGACTTGGGTATGACTATTCACAGTTTGTACTGAGGGATGCATGTACTCCGTGAACCGTACAATCTAACTAATGCAAACAATAAGCAACCAGTTAAGTAAGTCAAACACTGCATCCTCAACAGAGAGTTTCATAGCAGTACAATTAGTCTGTTGTCTGTTTTCTTTCCATAAGAAGCATCAGGCTTTCTTTGATGGGAGGATTGGCACTGTAGGGTCCACTGAGATGGTAATGCCAATGATGAAAAATAATTTTAATGACAATTCTTACTATGGAGTTTCAGTTTAAGCATTGCTTCAGTTTGACATTAGTCTTCCAAGAAATATGTAGGCAGAGGTGTAATTCTTTGAAGTCTTGAGTGGAAAGAAATTGTTAGGCTCTGCAAGTTGTTCAGATCTGATCCATTTCCTTCAACTGAATGTCTAGTAGATTTGCTTTTGATTCCTCTATTCTGTATTCACAAAACCACTTATTGCAAGGAAAGCCAAAGAGCAGAATGATATTCATATATTATTCTGCATTACTCAGAAAGAAGTCACAGTATAAGAGGTGGTGAGGGTTAGTCAGAAAGTATGATACTTTCTCTTTTACTTTTTTGTGTGTGTGGTTTGTCATTAGTGTTAGTTCCTCATTTTTGATTCCAGTAGGGTTTGGCAGTACATGCTAGGGCATGCTAATCTCTCCCACATTATTCATGTGTTACGTATTGCATGAATTTGAGGAGGTTCTTAGTAGCTTATGTGAAGTAAAGGAGCAGTCTCAAGCCATTTACTCCTCAGGTATTCACATTAAAAAAAAGAATACACCAATACTTGGTTTTGTTACAAATGCAAATTGTTACAAATATAAATTGTTACAAAACCAATTCTCCACATACTTGAAAGCTGGAGGCCAGTCATAAAACCTTCATGGGAGAATGAATTTGAGCTGACTTTTAGGTCAGGCTCTGTGTACTTTGGTACCTCAAAACACAGAAAAGTAGTTTTCTGCTATTCTTGCTCAAAGATAAAGAAAAGCTTAATTTTTAGAACAACCAGGCCTGCATCTTTCATAAGCACTTCATAAGCACTAACATATTGAGATCAACCTACTCTTACAAGGCTTTTATTAACTGGGACATAGAATACATTGGAATGATTAAAATATCCAGCCAATTACTACTGAAAAAAAATGAAAGAAAAAAGGTATCTAATAAGAACAGATTTGTGAAGTGATTTAGAGAAATAAGGTGGCAGATGTCTGTACATTCTTGATGCTAAGATGTTTTAATACAATCGTGAACATTAGGAACAATAAGAAAGGTTAAATCAGCATCAGCCTGCATGGAACTGAACCGCAGTGGCAGTTGACTCTCTTCAGCACAGTTACACAATGTTTCCTCCTCCATCTCTGATACTTTGCTAACCACTATCCAACAAAGAAGTAAAAATATCAGAAATGGTTTCTGAGTTATGATAACTTGAATAAATGCTGGCTTCTGAATTTTTACCAGCCTTTCTTTGTGAGGAAGCTTTGCATGCTAATGCTCTCTTTGACACTGTTTTCAAAGACAGCACAAGGAACAGAAAGTCAGTGTTCTTGCATTCCCTATTAGACCCAAATTTTACCTGAAAAGTTGTCAAAACAAACTCTCAGGTTAATCCATTTTCCTTTCGAGTCACTGTTTGCACTCAGATTCAGATAGTCCTTACTTTCATTTCCTCCAAATTCAGTTTCAACCCATCACATGAGTAACCAGGAAGACAGCAAAATCACATGCCCAGAGTTTTAAAGCTCTTTAGCTGTATTGTAGTTTATTTTATTTCCAGGACAAATATTATGAATAACTCAAGTTCAGTCTATGCTGTATGGGGTGGAGTTTTTTTCCAGATTAGGAAAAAAAATGCAGTGAAAAGATACATTTGGGCATTAAAAAGAATAGTTTGTCTCCATCTTCTCTACCCAGATGGAAGCATCCCACAGACCAGGTTTGGTCTGTAGATCATCCTGCTGAAGTGCAGTAAATTGCAAGTAGCTTTCTCTGTGAACTAAAGAAAAACCCTAAATAAACATTTGCAAATTGCATTATAATCTCCTCATGACTTTTCCCCATTTTAAGTGAAAATGGGCTTTTATTTGAAATGTATCAATTTCTATGTTATAGAAAACCTGTGAGATAAAAAAAAAAAAAGTAATAAAATAGCATTTAATGACAGAATGTAATTCAGAGTGCTTATATGTTCTTTCTGAGAACCTTCCAGACCAGAGGTTAGAGTAGGAGAGAAACTGTTGCACAGCTGGTTGATTGAGCTTTTAGGAGTGTGGTTAATGAAGAGTGGGAATGCTGCACAACACAGAATTTACCTGGAGTAAAAAAAATATCACAGACAGAATATGGATGATTTGTCCAAAAATATGTGGTGATGGAAGGCATAGAACTGTTATACTCAGTACATTTACTTAAGGATATAATGAAATCTCAAAACGATCTAGACATGGTTGGATTTTAAACCCTGCAGCACTGAAAGTGCCCTTGCCATCCAATCCCTATAAAAGAACATTTGATCTACTAGCAATAATATAATGCTGAGTACCCTGTGGCCTGCTTCAGCTTTTACTGTGGCAAATAATATCTTGCAATTAGACATACTTTGGAAAGAAATTAATGGCAGGATGATCAGAAGGCCTTCCCATGTAGGTAACTGAAAGTAGTAGAAAGGGGTGTTTCCTCTCCCTGTGTCTCTCTGGATGAACTGGGTTACAGTGTGAAAGTCAGTCTGAGAAGAAAGCAAATCATACATATATGGTCTAAAAGTGCCTTTTCCACAGACACCTCTCCTGAGTGAAATGAAGCTGCTTTTCGCAAAAGCAGAGGATTGGGACCAGGTAGTACAAAGTCCACCTCATTTTAATTCCCTTGAGATAAATACCCTAGAGGTAAGGATAAACTTCAAACCAAGTTCCCTCTTACCAGTTCTGGCTTGGTGAGGACGATTCATGAGACTTACTTTAATTATCAGACTTTGGATGAGTAAGTTAGAAAGCCGTTCTCCATATGTGGACAGAGGTGGGCTACTCTAAGGGGTGATGTAGGTATGTCTTGCGTGATATCAGGCGTTTAATTGAATCACCCCAATCAATGGAGAATTACATATCTAATCTCCAGAAGGCAACCTGGATGGCAAGGGACAAAAGCTTTTTCTCACAAGTGTTTTTCTTTCCCTCCCCCCAACCCCTACCTCTCTGCTTCTGTCTCACTCTCTCTCCCCCCTGCTTTGATTACTTGAGGGATATAGGACAGCCCTGCTTTCTAATTACCCAGCTTACTTAAATGCCTAAGTCAGATGAGGTAAAATTGGGTCTAGGCCCCTAACTTCGAAATCTAAAGGTACATGCTGAAAGGAAACAGTGTAAATACCTGCCATACTAGAGTGTGATAAACATGAGCTCCTCATGTAGTGAGGAAATACCATTCTCTTATTGTCTTTGGCCATCTGCACAAACAAATCCTCATAAATATTCTCCATTAATGTATTTATTGCCTAGCTAAATTAGCAGCACTTTTATGATTGGAATATTTCAACCAGCAGCTGAGCAATTTTGTACTGTGTGTTCCTCTGTAACAGATAGTCTATTGCTATCTTACTGCTTTGAACAAATTGGAGACTCAGTTGTGCTGTAAATAAAAACAGAATTGATACCAGCAACACAGATCTCAAAAAGCTTTAAAACCAGACAGAGTGATTAGACATTGTCGTGCAGCCCAAGAAGATGGTGGGATATATAGCAATGTAAATTAGTGCTCAGTTGTGTGAAGTTCAGTCTAACCATAGCCAATGCTTCAGTAAGCTTCTGTGGTCACCACTTGAACAGCAAATGCAACCAATGTAGTTTCCTTAAATAATAGAATTGGGCTTTCTGGATCCTGGTGGTCATATTTAAAATTTAGAAGCACAATGCTTCTAATTATCTGTGAAGCCAGGTTCCAGCCAGTGACAGGCCTTCAGAGGGCTACCACAGTGCCAGAAACAGAAATCATACCTACTAGCTCATTGAAAATTTAAAAAGCAGAAGTACTTGGCTGGTGGCAATGCAAGAAAGAACAACAGCATGTTGAACTGAGTGATAAATTCATAACGTGCTTATCCTTAATGAAAATATAGATACTTTGTGAAATAGTAGGGAAAATGAAGGAATGCAAGGGGAAAAGGTTATATGTCTATTTTTTTGTGTGTGAAAGTATGTGTGGTATGTTCTCAGGGTGACTGCAAGAATTTAAGTGCATTTTTAGCTGTGTGACTGTGGCCTCAGAAGTTCGTTCTGTTTCACAGAAGTTCTAAAACTGCTCCATCTACTCAGGAATGTTTCTGACTCATTTACATAGAGCCTATGGCTACAACTTATGCTTTTCTCTAGGTCATTCAAAAAGAAAAAAAATCCCATCACTGTGTAGGTAGCATCAGAAAGAGCTCCTGTGCTGTTCCTGACTGCAGCAAAGCGTGACAGAGAGCTCCTGCCTGCCTCCTGAGAGCTCCTGAACCTGTATCCTGAGAGATTTGTGACTAAGAACAGCATCAGTGATGATCCGATCTTTGAAGAAGAGACAGCCTTCTAGCTTGGTGAGGTATGCAATAAATACTGAGATTTTGGATGAGCATTTGACTTGTCGCAAAACCTGAATTATGCTGAGTATAGTGTCAACTGCTTCAGCTTTAGAGTTTCAGAGGTTTTTTAAGCATAGCTAGAAGCTGAGACTGAGAAGTTACTGGGTTTGCCTCTCTACACATTCTTCACTCTTTCATATTTTCCCATCAGTTAATCCATCCCATACTGCCACTTCCACATGTCACGACACTTACTGCAAAATTAGCCCTAGCACATCCCTTGCAGCAGACCAGTAATTGAGGTCAACTTTGAGCAAATCAATCCTTTGTCACTTCTGACCTGCCTCATTACAAATATATATATATATGTACATACATGTATGTTGGCTTATCCTATGTATTGCTAATGCTGCCTCCCTCTCTCCCATAAACCAAAAGTAATGGACAAATTAATAGACAACAGAATTTTGGAAGCTTCAAAAATCATATGAAGCTTACTGGTGTGAAAACTGTGAGGAAAACTCTAATGTGAACACAAGACCTCTCTTTCACATTGCTGTTTCACAGCTGAACTATTGCTCTGGATTGCTGAATCACAGGTAATAATAAGGGCTAAACTAGTTAACTAACACAGTTAGGTAAACTACCCTTATGGCAGTTTATCCTTGCTAGTGGTTTCCACACAGACCTCATGGGCAATGCAAAAGTCCTAAGCAAAGAGATTGCCTATGCAGTGCAGCTCACAGCCACCATACAATAACCTGCCATGGGAAAATGCTTTGTTGAAATAAAAAAATTCTGTCAATCCCATTTTGAAAATGAAATAATTGCTAAAATTATAAATAATTCCACAAGTCAGAGTCACTCCAGACAGGTGCTCACACAATTGTCCTTGCCACAGTAATGAATTTGGCTCTGTACAGGCTGGGCTGTTTCAGAGTCACAGAGGAGAATCCAGTGAGCACCAAACAGAAGCTTAAAGAATCTGAGATATTCCAGCCAACCCAATCATCATTTCCTAGGTAATAGAGGGTAAAAATTAAGAGAGCAAGTGGTGGTAATGCCCCCCTCAATTGCTCCTTTTTGATGAAAACAAACAAGGGCAAGGAGAGCTTAAATAACTCATAGTATAGCTACAAAACATATGCCACAGTAACACAGATTTTCTGACTCCCATCTTACACTTTCACCATCAAATAAGCTTCTTTGTTTAAAAACTTCAAAAACATGTTAGTTCAAGTATGTTTATTGGTAGGCAAGCTTCTATTTCACTCTGGTCAAATTCCAAACTGAATAATTACAGCCTGTCTGCTGAAAACTCCCACCATAATTTCATTTGGCTCTACTGTTCTAAACTACTGTGCAGAATGGCTGCATGCTAAACAGCTTCCCTTGTAAAAATGGGCAAAGCAATTACATATGTTAGCAAAAAGGCTCCCCTGATCTCTTTAAAAGTTAGAGAAGCACTTCAGATTTTACCTGAGTGGAAGAGGGAGTCATCAACAAAGGAAGTGGCGTACGCTGAAGCGTGTGTGCGTACATGCACACATATCTTGAACTTAACAAATGCATTTACAATGCATGGTCTACATGAAAGCAATGTGTTAGAAAAACCACCACAATAAATTATTTGTATTTGAATAGAGAGGGAAAAAATCAGGAAAACACATGCTTTTCATTATTTCCTTATTGTATTCGCTACAAAGATTCATGGGCTATGGTCTCTCTAGAAAGCCATTACTCCACCCATACCCCCTCTGTATATACCAGCTGTGAATTTCAAACTCATCACACGCTTTCCCAAGAAATTGTCTGCACTAACCTTTGTTGATAGGTGTCATAATATTTCACAGTGAAAAGCCACAGTATGTGTTGTAAATACCAATAAGACACAGTTTTGCAGATATTTTTCTTTTTATACTAGACTGGGAATTCTATCAAATGAAATGGTCTGAAGTTCACTGCTTCTGTATGGTTTATCAAGTGAACCAGATATAAATACCTCTGCTGCATTTATCAAAACATGAAATTGAGCAATAAAGTAAATTTTAGTGATGAGAAGGCACGTCGCTGATGGCCTTTCAGTACTGTGCCAGCTGCAGGAAAGGAGTTTCTCAATTATTCATCACTGTTCATTCTCAGGAACCCAAACAGGAAATTTCACCCTTGGATTTTACCTGTTCTCTGGACGATATCTGTGCACTCTGTCCACACAAATGCAGTCATTCTCTTCCAGTTGATGAACTCTGGGTATATCTATGTCAAACAGCAAAGTATTCTGATTGCAACACAGGCCTTTGAACTAAAGCTCCAGAGGAATGTTGGCACAGGACTAACAATACCAAGCAATTAGCTTAAGTGCTCTCCCACTGAAACTTAATCACCCTCCCAAATAAACCAGCTTCTACTCAAGAGAGCAAAGAGAAGGTGATTTTGTCCAGAAGTCACTTGGTGGGGTCCTCCTCACCAGGAGGACTAAAGAGGTGCCACATATGCCTTCTGGTGACTAGGTGTGAATGACCCCTCCCCGACTCACAGGCACTGGCCAACTGCATCAGGGAGTCTCCTGGCTTCTTGATAAGGGTGTGGAACCTCCCCTCTGAGTAAAAATAGGAGGCCTAGAAAATTGTGCAAATCTTGTTTGGGCTCTTGCATTCCGCAAGTCTGATGAGCCTGTGGGCAGGTCAGTGTTAGAGGGGGAGCCGGGACTCCCAGAAGAACTGCAGCTCTCAGAGTGGCTCCTAAGGGAGCCTGAGACTGAAAGTTAGACCAGGACCCACACAGAACAGAGGGCTCAAAGCACCTTGGGCATCTGTGTCTGAATTACAGGCTGGTGAGTAGTCAACTGAAGGATCTTTCACTGTATTTTGTTACACCGCCACCTTTCTCATACACTCAAAATGCTGTTCACCTGAGGCTACACTAAACACCAGCAAGGGCAGAATATTACATCCTACTAGATGTTGGAAATGTACTGATATCTTCCTATACAGTCAGATGAAGTCTTTGGTGAGAAAAAGCTGTTGTAAAGGTTTTAGTGAGACAAGCTGACAAGTAAAGAGCAGGATTTCATGTTACGTTTTGTGGCAGTGGTGCTTGTGTCAGAAGCTGCCACATACAAGGATCTTTTTTGTACGCTGCCCCAAAATGGGGGTTGTTGGGGCACACAAAAGATAAGTAAATAGCAAAAATTCCCAAGTAACACCATTAATAAAACCCTCTTACTTCTGATCTGGAATATTTTCCCTGGTGATACATGTGAAAGCATGATATTAGAGGCAGAGAAGGGCAGGGTGAAAGGATGAAAGTGAGTCCTCCTTCAACTGCCTTTTGCTTTAGAGAAAATGGCAGCCAGCACCATGCCCTTGGCAGAGGTGCACAAAGGCCGACAGAGCATGTGCTAACTGGTCCTCACAAATGAGAAATGGGTAATGATAAACTGGACCTAAGAGAGCAACAGCAATGCAAACAACTTGATGAAAGGAAAGAGCCAAATGCTTAAAAATGTTTTGCCGGTTCACTTTGGAAAAGCTAAATTGGAGCCTATATACTGCATAATACTGCCTCTCTAGTTTCTGTGAAGAGGCAGGTCCAGGTGACTCAGACATTCATCACACCCCGGGCGTGCCTGTCTCCAGTCCATTCTCTTACAGTAAAACAGGATTAACAGTAATTTGAACATTCGTGACAGATGCCTCTTTAATACCTTAACAACAGCAACTTTACACCCTCCCCGTAACACACTCTGGTCTACAATACCCTTACAGCAAGTAAGATAATAAATAGCAAAACCAGTCCCTGCAACATAACTGAGACTTTCTGACACAATGAGATGCACTAGTGCTTGCCCTGTGTTCAGCAAAAATGGAAAAAATCTAATTGCTATGTTTTGTAGAATGATCTCCTGGTATCAATATATCACAGTCTACTCTCTTCAGTACCAGAAAGCAGATCTCTCGGAGTTACAGCTGAGACCGTTTTTCTAAGCCCTTAGTGCTCTTGTAATTCCTCTCTGAACTATCTTCATTTATTCTCCTTTTAAATCTAGGACCCAAGCTGCACGTGTTCCCTCAGACATGGCGTTCTGATGTCCGAGAATAAAACACAACAGCATTAATTAAGTTTGCAATTACCCCTTTGTCAATTCTGCTGCCTCTTGCTGTCATGTGTTAGTGAATTAACTCTTACTCTCTAAGCATACCATTGTGTCCTTCTCTTCATTGAACTGCCTTTTACTGTTTTGAACCATTTCTTTTTTTACCAAAGTCATCTTGAATTTTGATCTTGTCTTCCACAGGGTATGTAATCCTTACCGTCATACTTACATCTATATAGATATCCTCCCTCCCTCATCATTTACTGCTGATTAAAGAAGTGGAGGTCTAGAACCATTCTTACCTCCCAGTTTGAGAAGAAACCACTGGTAACTTCTCTGAATGCAGCTTTTTAACCTTCCGTGTAAATCCTTCTTAATCCTCTTTCCTTGGGTTTTCAGTCACATGATTTTGTAAAAATCTTACTCTAAAATCGAGTTATAATACATGACTTCTACGGCTTCCCTTTATATCCTCTAAGCTGGTTAGACTGTCAAGAAAGGAAGTCTGATTGATTTAACATTATGTGAGTGTTGATAAATGGATGTTGGTTGTTTCTTACAAATCTAGAGGCCTGGAATTATTAATAATTTGCTTTGATAGCTTTCTTTTAACTTTATAAATGTATTTTTAATCCATTCTTTTCCCCTTCACAACCCCTAGCTTTTCTTTTTTTTCATTGTCAGTAATTCGTGGTCACAGCCACGGGGTTTTTTAAACAGTGGAGACAAAGAAAAGCACTGAATGTTTCTGTCTTCCTCCTATTTTGTCCATTAGTTGCCTACTTCCCCATAAATAATGGAATTGCATCTTCTCTAATCCTTCCCTTACTTCTATCATCAGGCTATCGATTAATAAAGCTGTGGCTGCATAACAACCTTTTCATGACGATAAATGTTCTGTGTTTCTCGGCATCCTATAAAACTTTAAATTGCTCTCAGCAGAATATTTCAGCCATTGTGTATTCACCTCGTAGTTCAGAGGAACTTACCACATTTCTCAAGTTTGCTTATGAGAATGTCATGTGAGGCTGTCTGAAAAGTTACAATGAAATCCAGACAGTGTACAGCTTCAACTGCACCTTCTTTAAAGAATATTTTTCCGTCTTCATCCACAGTGAAAAACAACAGCAGTCTATTCCTGGTGTACACCTAAAATTAAGTGCTCCAAAAGGAGACAATTTTTAAAATGATCCTAATGAATGCAGCAAGGACCCCTGAATGACAGTGCTACCCCATAGCTTCCACTTCTTACCTAAAGTGCAACATGGGTGCTCAGAGCCTTTGCATTCCTCAATGATTACGCAAATACAGTCCTGTGGTTTAGGTTGGGTGTCATTAGTGGTAAGCAACTCCCACCAAATTAAAGACAGATTATTAGAAAGAGGTGCAGCAAAGCTGGGCTGCAGCTTTGGTACTTGTGACTCTGTTAATCAACCTGCCTGCCAGCAACCATGCTGTGCAGAACCAGGATCGCAGAATATTGGATTGTACATCAGAATATGTCCCATCTGGTTCTTGTGTGGCGTCTGACTACATAAGTCTCAGGCATGAATGTGTCTGTTTACATGGTTATTTGGCCCCCTCCAAAGTAGTGTTTTCCATAATGACACAGAGTTAAGGAAGCAGCTGGACAGCTGAGGCACAAGGGAAAAAAGTGTGCAGCCACACTGGCGGAGGCTGAGTAGGCAGGCACTGCAGTCTGGCCTCATAGTGCAGTCAGCCAGCATCTCCCCAAATGGCCCAGTTTCAGTACTTTCTCCCTTCCGTTATTCATGTCCGGTGGTTAAGTCTGAAAGGTGCCAAGACCAGCTCCATAATTCCATGAGGTCAGTGTTCACATCTGTCCTCCACAGCCTAAGTACCAAGTTCTGTTGTACGAAATGGACTTTAAAACGAAATACATTTGAAACTGGCTACGTCTGTTTCTGTTTTCCATTCCTAGTGATTCCTTTGCTCTCCTTACTCTTTTTGCTTTGTTGTTTTGTTTTACTCTTTTGTCTATTTGGCTCCCTGCAACTGGATAATTTTTCTGTCTTCATCCTCCAGGTTGTCTTCAAAATCCCTCTTGATCTTCTCTCTCTAAACAACAGATTCTCTTTTCTGCTCTCCTGTGCTGCTGTCCTCTGCTTTACCTTCTGTTTATTTGCTTTGGCTTCTTTTCTTTTTATATGTCAAGCTCTCCATGCAAGGACAATGCTTGCATGTGTAAAATACATCAATTCTATGATGCTGTATGAGAAATAGGAATATAAAGAGAAGGCAGTTCTTACAATCAAATTAAGCACAAATGTGCTGCTATAAAGGAGAATCAAACAAACAGATATTATGGCAAGACCCTGTGGCAGCACCTGGCCAGTTCATCTTTTCCTTTCCCCAGCTGAGCAGGCAGTGAACAGCCACTGGAACTGCTTTTTTTCCAGAGGCAGAGTGAAGGCAATGCCTTTGGGAGACAGAGATCTATGCTCACTGACACATGACTTGTCTGAAAACCAAGCCAAGACATATGATGGTTTGGATTACAGTATTTTATTTCACTTTATTCTTATCAATGCTAAAATTTGGAGGAGCAAGGAAACAGCTGCTGTTTGCTCCGCTTTGCCCAGCCATTCACCATAAACCCCTATTAGCTTGTCTTCCAGGCACAGACCTGGAAGTACCTCCATATCTGACAGTTTACTGTGAGAAGTCACTTT
The DNA here is from genome assembly GCA_025447955.1 of Psilopsiagon aurifrons. Lineage (NCBI taxonomy): Eukaryota > Metazoa > Chordata > Aves > Psittaciformes > Psittacidae > Psilopsiagon > Psilopsiagon aurifrons. The sequence goes on from JAOEHY010031126.1 coordinate 38,783, forward strand.
TAATACAAAAAGTGTATTAACCACAAGTATGTGGTTGGGGATGACAGATTGATTTTGAATCTGGTTGTCTTTTGAGAGTGACATTTATTAATATTAATCCATGGGACATTTCTCCCAATATGCAGTTTTAAGCATCAAAACCAAACACAGCTGTCTTCTTACCAATAAATCTATGTCAGTAGAATGAAGAAGACTTGAAATTCTGGTAAGTGAAAACTTCCTGGCTGACTGGCCACCTGCATTTCTTCAATCCTAGTGAATCTCAAATTCCTGCAGAAACACGATTATTTTCCCTGCAGATTAATCTATTTATTTTTTAAGTATTATTATTATTCAGCTGTGCTTCAACACTTCTTACTTCAATCAAGATGATCCTTAATTTAGTTTCTAGGAGATAGTCCTTGAAATAGTGGCTGTCTGAAGTGGTAGAATTATCACATACTTTAAATGTCAGCTCTGCTGAGATAGTGCAATTAGGTCACAACTGATGTGGTTTTCTAAAATTCAAGCCTAAAATTTAATCCTAAAAGGGGTTTTGTCCAAAAAATTCATCTCACTCCTTCCACACTACTGAAGAACACTGTGGCAGGAGGAATCATTTCCTGCATAATGCACAGGCCTCTGAACACTACAAAAGTAAAGGAACATAGGAAATACAGTTTGGAGTTGCAGTAAGTTTTGTTCAAAATTTCAGTGTATGGGTTGATCATTGGTTAAGTAAACAAAAACGTCTCCAGGCAGAAAATTTTCAAGTTCCTGACATTTCTTAACAATAATCAAATGAAAAAAAAAACGCTAATGGCAGAGCTGCAAATCTTCCTGGGAAATGCGCAGGAATTCAGAAGTCTGTTTGTCTGAAGAAATAATTAGTGAAAAAGCAATTGCAAGTCACACTACTAAACAACTGGAGCCACAATCATGTGCTGTTTAAATTCTTGTTTGGGATCCTTGTTCACTTACAAAACCGGTTTTGGGCATCCTAAGTGCTAAGTCAAAAACACTGAAGCCACAGAATGCAAATGTCTGGATCAGAGTACAGTTACCCAGCAGGCTCAAACCAACTTGGAAAAAAACAGTGGCTTTGTACCAGTAGATATTGCAAACCAGATATTATCTGTGCATACTGCAGTCTGTCTTTCCCACTGCTGCCTGTAGGCATTTTCTTCAGTTTTTCTGACCCTTCCTTCTTTCTTCAGCAAAAGGTCATTTTCCACATCTGATTATTGTTAAAATGCAAATTCGGGATCTGTTTTCTCTGTCTCTTTGGACTTTTAAAAGAACTGGAATGCTCATCTTAAATCTTATGCATCATATCACTCTTCCAGATTTTGATTTTGCTAGAAATTCCAGCACCTGATGGGACCAACCAGTAGTCACAGTCACAGGCTTTTGCTCTGCTATCAGCTGTGAGCTTGCTGTTTGCATACTGCTTCTACCCATCACAGTCCAATTTGAAGTCAGATGGAGGTATTGGTTCTTCCAGGTTTCTAGGGAAGAAGCCACTACAGCAATGCACAATGGCAGAAGTCCACCAGCCTATGCAGGTGAGCATGACTGAAGACAAGTGAGCCAAGAACATTTCCATCCTTCCTTGCTGTGACAGCCTTGACTGAATCCAAGCAGGACAAAGACTAATTGTATTTTCTATAATTTTCCACATTACTGAGGGTGTTAGTTGTAGAGCATCTCTGCTTCCCCTTCATGCAAAGGCAGCTTGCCACCACCAGGAGAGAAGGGACATCCAAGAGCAAATGCTGACGTAGTGTGGGAGAGCAGTGCCCATGGAGAAGTGGCATTTCGGTTCAACACCTTTACAGTTCAGCGGCACATCTAAGATGATTCCACAAGCAAGAGCCAAAGCAGTCTGGCAACAATCCTGTTAAGAAGTTCACACTATGTGTCCTTTACACATTTTTTTTCCTCTTTATTGGGTCCTAAGCACTTTGCCTAAGGGCTGTCTCCTGTTAACAGCCATTCTCCTCCTGGGGCCAGCCGGGCAGCCTGCACCACCTACCCTTTCCTGCCATGGTGACTATGGGCACAGTGCAGTGCATCTCCCACCCTAGTGCCATCTGAACTGCCTCTCCAGGCATATGAGGCTGTGTAAAAGCAGAGAAGGGGAAAACTGCATACATGTGTACTGAATTGCCATAGTCAGGTCTGAACTATGAAGTAGGGCTGAATGTTTATGCACAGCAAAGGGATGTTATCCTGGGTATGTGAAATATTGTAGGTTATGATTGATTTCTAAACTTAGAGTGTATTTATTTTGTGAAATCACATCTATAAAATGAAAAGTACTGAAGCAGCAAAGTATTCTGGCCCATGCATGTTTCACATTTCTAAAGTAGCGTGCTGGCATTAGCAAATTTGGGAATAGCTACAGTTGGAAGTATATGCAAAATGTTGCAGCTACCACAGTCACGTTATCTCAGCCACACTGTACATGTACAGCTCCCATCATCACAAAAGTGTACAACAAAGGGAGACTTACTTTCATTGCCACAGGCTGGGTGCCTAACTTGGCCCATCACACCCCAACGGGTGAAGCACTAAGGCCCCTGGAGCAGTCCTGGATCTAGTGCTACTTTCTAAACAGGGCACACAAAGACTGAAACAATGACATCAGCAACTGTTTAAAAAATGCAGTTGCTAATGGTGATCTAAGGCAGCACGGGAATCTGTGGCACAGCTTGGACCTGCAATTTAGCCTGTTGAGCAGTTTGTATGGCCAGATTATTGTTCAGTACAAATTGGACTAAAGTGTGTACCAGCAAAGACCTTTTTTTTTTGTTCCTCCTTAACATTTTGATTCACGATATTTATATTGTAATATTGAGGTACTTGGAGCTTCGATAGGTTAATAACAAATTAATCACTGCCTTTTTCTATTTATCATGCTGTTTTCACAAATAAAATCCTAGCTGAACAAATAATCTCTCACACATTAAAGTAAACAGAACAGAAGCAGAAGGAAGCACATTGGTACTAGTGTGCAAGCTCCATTTTTACTGGGGCTAGTAATGTTTATAATGAGTAGATTTTCTTTAGAAAGCACTAAAAAACATTCCAAGGATTGCTCAGAGTCATTTGAAATGGTCTAAAAGGACAAAGACTCCACACAAACAAGCAGCACTAGAAGCCCATTATTAAAAAAAAAAGGAAAAAAAAAGAAAAGAAATTCTAAAGCTTCCCAAGAAATCTAATAGCAATGAGACATTGCTGTTGACCTGAGTTGCACAGATTTTTCCTCTTGCTGCCATTGTGCAATGCTTTCTTTTGGAAAAAAAAAAAAAAAAAAGAGAAAGAAAGAATGATGGTAGGAAGGAGAAAGAGGGGGAAAAAGAAGCTTTAATAAAAAGTTTGCCACTCTTTCTTGGACCTGGTACTTGTGCCTCCACGTTGAAGTGATTTTGCCTGATGAATTACAAGATCCTTCTGAAAAGGTCTGTTATCCACTCACTGACAATACTCAGACAACTAACAGCACAGCTATACTGTTTTATGTTAGAAGAGCTCCCCATGATCTGAATTCTCTTTCTTAGATTGATTTTTTAATCTATAGAATCACAGAACAATTTAGGTTGGAAAAGACCTTTAAGATCATCAAGTCCAACCATTAATCCAGCACTGCCAAGTCCCTAAGAGCTACATTTACATGTCTTTCAAATACCTCCAGGGATGATGATGAAACAGCTTCCCTGGACAGCCTGTTCCAATGCTGGACAGACCTTTAAGTGAACATTTTTTTCCTAATATCCAGCCTAAGCCTCCCCTGGCACAACTTGAGGCCATTTCCTCCTCTCCTATTGCTTGTTATTGATTGGAGAAGAGACCAACATCCACTTACCTACAGCCTCTTTTCAGGTAGTTCTAGAGAGAGGTAAGGTCCTCCCTGAGTCTCCTTCAGACTTCACAACCCCAATTACTTCAGATACTACTCATAGGACTTGTGCTCTAGGCCCTATGTAGTGTTACGTGAGAGGTTGAAGGAATGATACTTTATGTATCATTTCTGTAGCTAATCAGAAGTTAACTGGAATCTGGCTGCCTTGGACAATTGGCTATAGATTTCTTTCCTGCTGTTAGTGGATTAATTAAACCCAGAAACAAGGAAGTGATCCAAATGCCACTAAATATCCACCCTCTCCAAACCTAGAGAAGTCATCATGGTTTAGATTAAAACCAAGCACAGTTCCAGTCCAGCTTCCCCTATATCCAGAGGCCAGCTGCACACTCAGTAAGTATGTTCACATAAGGTATTGATTTTGGATCACTTCTACTAATGATTGAAAGTGGTGACTACCCTCCAAGAGTAATCATATATGTCTATGAAGTGAATAGATTTCATTGTAGCTCCTAATGGGTAGACAGCAAAGTCATAGAAGAGGACATTCAAATGTCTTCTCAGCCCCTTGGGCAATTCTTGCATGATAAAATAGAGACTGTAAAGACAACAGGAGTCAAAGTAGTTCAAAATGCTGTTATACCAGTTCAAATAGTAGGTTAAAAACCTTCCCTTCCAAGGCTCCAAGTTCATCTTCTCATCACTTCAAATCTGTTTTGCAAGACAGTGACTGGGTGATAATGAATGCTATTCATTTACTGCTCTTGCTGAATATATTGATTCATAGTGCACAACACTTTGAAGATAAAGCACTGTGTTGTTAATAAACACAGTCTAATGATTCTCTCATGTGTTTTTTAGCACTCCTCTTACTTTGTCCAAGGTGTAAATATCTCATTGCAGCTATGGACAGACTGGCTGACTGGCTGCATGGGCCACATGCTGATTTCAGTTGAAGGCTTTCACATCAATTGTTCTGTCGATGTTCCCCTCCATTGCCAACACATCATGCTATCTCCTGCTGTTGTTTCCTTGCTTGCTTGCTTTTTCAGGGCCAGGATAAGGGAATTTCAATGATTTCTGGTGAAAAGGCCCCTTCCTTTACAGCAGGCTGTCATTTCCCTCTGCCTAATACACAAAGAAGGCAGCCAACAGGAGCACAACTGCTTTCATTGGCTGCTAACCGCCTTTGAGTGGAACAGAATGAGGAGAAAAGAAGAGACACAATTTCTTCTTCACTCTCCTCACCCTGCCTCAGAGAAACTTTAGGGGGGGCAATTTTCTTGGAGGAAAAAACCTTCCCCTGGCCACAGGAGTGTGACAGAAGAGGCTGCTGAAATCAGCTGTTAGCACAGATTGATATGTTTTTCACTCATAAAAAGACCTTTCATTTAGTTTTCTCTCTCAGACTTCTGCAGCACATGTTTTGGAAAGACAATGAATATTGATTTCACATGTTATTGCAGGTATGCACCAGTTTAAAGGTATTCAGAACCCAGTAAAGCACCATGTGAAAACAAAGAATGTGAAAAACATGAGCTGTCAGTGAGAAATAAACCTTCTGCAAGGCACCCACATCAACCTCACCTGAATTAAGAGAGCTGCTCTGCCAGCTGATAGAAACACCAAGCTCCTGGGAACTGACCCTGCCAACACTTCAGCATGTGCTGTGTTTTAAACCTGTAAAAATATTCCCATTTGGCCTGTCAATATGCAGAGTTAACAACATGCTGCAAATGTTGGTGAGATCAAGACCTGAGTCCACTCCTCTACCAACCACCCCAGGAGACCAAACCTGCAGAAGTTTTCAGCATGTAACATACCTCAGACATTCAGAGGAAAACAAGATTGTGGCTGTGAGCTCATGCTGTTGTGAACAATACCCAAAGCAACTGAAAATGAAGCAAAACGCCTCTTTCATTTTGTGTAATGCAGTCACTTTCCTGCTCATAGGGATATATCACACAGGAAGAAGGATAACGAAATTATCAAAATCGGTAAGCTCTGTAGATGATCCATGGCTCTTTTTCAGTGTCTAAAACTCTGACAGCAACCATTTGAACCCTTTCTGATGTCTGAAACATACTTAAACCTGCTCTGTTTTAATCCCTTGATGCTTAACAATCTCACTGAGATCACATTTTTCCTTTATGAGGACACTGATTTGGCTACTTCTACCTCTATTTTTTTACAAAATTTCCAGGATCTGAATATACATGAAACCTGAAATTAGGTCATAGTTCCAAATTTATCGCGGAGCGACAGATAAAAACCCAAACCATCACTGCATAAGCCTTATTTCCTTAGGAAAATATGGTAAAGATAGGAATGTATGTCAAACCACAAGAACTGCTAAAGGATTCAGAAGCAGCTGCAGTACATGACATTACTTTTCTTTCTACCCAGCCTTACCAAACTAGGTTTAAATGGGCTCTATAGCAGTACTTAGCATAAGCCTGTAATACGGTGCTGTGATCCACAGTAGTAACCATTTTGAATATGATGCTATTAACACACAGAAGTCATCTGTCTGTTGAAATTCCATCAAACTATCCTATTGTGAGGTCAAAAATGTTTTTCCCCTCTCCATCTGCTACAGTTTTGGAGATTTATTGAATAAAGAAAAAGTTCCAAACACCAGGCAAACCTATTTTAACAAGTATATTTGTCACAAATCTAATGTGTTGGGTGACTAATAACGTTTATGTGTGCACTGCACTTGCCAGAAAATATCAACATTTCCAAATTGTTACCACATTTACAATTAAAATAATGTATTTGCCAAATGTGTGGTTGTTTTTCTTTATTCAAATGATGATTTCTCTTCTGGTCAAAGTGCAGAGCAAGATTTCCCGAGTATCAGAAGTAAAACATTAGGGAAAGACTCTAAGACATTAGAGTCTTTCAGCTCTCAGCCATATAATATTGCTTAGATAATATCAGGCTTGTCATTGTTATAGGAGGCCTAACAGCAACCTAACAAGGAAAACTGAAACGAAGTTTTAAAATTCACCTTTTACAAGTGTCCTGCTTTTCAGTTGCACTTCTCCAGCTATTTCTCATGTTGCCTGATTTCTGGCTTCTGCTGACCCTCCTGCTGCCTTTGTCCTACAAGTGATGGAGGCAGGAGAGGTGGCTGGCAGCAGAAGTTTGCACACGCAGCACACATGCCCCATGATAACTGGTGTGCAGAAAGCTTAATATGTGAATGTTCCTGCTGCATTATTGTCTTCTGCTCTGGGACTGGCTGGGGCAGAGATGGGGGATCCTAAGATGAATAGAAAAATAGATGATCAACAAAAGGTCAAAACTGCATTGCCTTTCAGTAACATTCCCTTCTCAAGCATCCCACCTACTTCCAGCACAGACAGCTGCAAACTTCAGAGTTGCGTAGGAGCTGATTTCAGAAGAGAAAACACCTGCTGATTGCTTCCCATGACTTCTCTTCTGCTCTAATAGCAAGAAGGGATGCTGAGGGTGATCCAGTGGTTTGTTGTCTCCATCTCCCACTCCCTCAGCCCATTCCAACCCATGTGCTGCTGCTGGCACCATCCTGATCTTCTGGTAAGCTAGCTCTGAGCTCAATACTATCAGGCATTCTGGAAGAAGAAAATAATGTCAGTTTTTCTTGTTGATTTCTGGTGGTTGGCTCCCAAAGGCGGCTCATTATGATATGTACGAGAGCTGGACTAAGGTGCTGGAGGATTACATGGCCAGAAGGGGATGGGGACCATCAATCATGGAATAGAACCTTAGACCAGCTTAGCCACAATGTGAAACTGCTCCTGAAGAAATTAATTATCAAGGATATCCTGGAAAGGGAAAGACAGTGTAACAGAGCGACAAGGTGTACATTAATCATCATTTGCTACTCTCAGTGTTCATTTGCTTACTTCCATGTAGGACCATGCTGAGAGTACAACTTGGGAGAGGCAATAAAGGTAGTGACAATGTCGTTACAGGGAAGATTTGGAAGATGGGAGTTACCAAATACAAGCTCCAGTTGCTGCTTTAGTATGTCTGCAGATGAACTCGGATTTAGACTCTATCTCCCTGCTCAGGTTTCAAACTGTTAGACAATGCCTGCTCCAGGAGTCACATCACACGGATAGTTGCACTGACAGGCTATTTTTGTTTGGGCGTTGGGCAACTAAGCATGACCTGGCTTAATTCCATCATGTAAAACGAATACAACTTTGTCTGGTTAGACAGCTACATGTATGTTTGGCTACTTTCTCTAATGGCAATTTATCCTCCTGGACACTTATTTTGCTAGTTAATTTAAGTTCTATTTTATTAGTTTTATATACTTTTCCTCCTCAGTCAGGGGAAAAAAAGAAAAGTTTAAATGGAAACCAAACAATTCCACCAAGACCAAATAACATCTTCAGGGGACTATAATATTGGCATTGATCATTTAATCATAGTAGGTTTTACCTTCACTAGAAGCATTGCCATACTTCAAGAAGCAAAACCACTTACTGCAAGGCTCTGCTCTTCCCTTTCAGTTCATCATTTCCCCATCACCGTTTTAGCTTGGACTTCCAAGTTTCATGAAACAGCAGTGCAACTTGCAGAACAACTGAGGTGATCTTTCCACTCTATTCACTGCTGGTAAGGGCTCAGCTGAAGAATCATGTTAAAACCTGCATTTCAAGGATGAAACTGTCCACTTACACACATCCAGCAGATAATCAGAGACCTAGAACATTCAGCCTACATGAGAACTTTGATTGAATGGGGGAGAAGGATTGTGAAGAAATAAAGGCTTAGAGAAGGTAAAATCAGGGTTTTCAAATTCATAAAGGGTTTCTGTGAAGGGGAAGGAACAACCTAACTGCTTTCAGCATCCTTGTTAGCATAAAGAGCAAAGTATTTCATCTGCAGCAACAAAGATTCAGACAGGATATAAAGATTACCATAGCAGTTGAGTAGCAGATGGATGGCCTATGGAATGCTCAAACTTCCATCAACAGAGATTTTTAGAAGACACATCAAAATTTACATGTAGGTGCAGATCATATTGCTCCATGTCAGGGGTATGTATTAGGTGCCTCAGAGATCCTTTCCAGCCCTCTAGGTCTGTGAACCTCTGCACATGAGGTTTCAGAGCAGTTAGAGCCCCAGCAGAAAGACCACATGTCACAGAGGGCCGTTAGTACTGGGTTTCTGCACCCAAAGGAGCCCCTTTGTGTGGCTGTGGCTGGGTATTGCAACATTTTATCCTTTTTTAAAAGAAACCTGAACTGTATTTATGCTGTAAAAGTTTTATTGAAGGGAAGAAACACACAGAATTATCTAAAGGATGATAAAATTCCTGGTTTGCCTCAGCCGCCACATGGAATTTCTGTAGTTGTTCCGATGTGACTGGATTTTGTTCAGCTCTCATTAATTTTGTACCAGGTTTTGTGTCCTGCCTTGTCTCAGAGGAGCACAGTCTCTGCAAGAATTATTAGAATGAAATATAGCTGCAGCCTCAACTATTAATTGTCTATACTGAAGACCCAGGCTTTGTTACACTCATCCAGGGAAGGAATACAAGCACAGTTTCGATGCATATACATATATATATATATATACACATGTACATAAACCAGAGCCATCATGAAACTGAGCATCTGCATTTTGTACTTGCAGAGACCTACACAAACCCTCACAATTCACTTCAGATTGCATGAGTTCCAGTTATCTGACATGACTGTGATAAACATAGGGGTTATTATATCCTGAGTCATTGTCCAGAAGAAGATAACTTAATCTTTTAATAAACTAAAACATGAAAATAAAACCCTAAAAAAACCCATTTTTGAAACTAATGCATAGATGACATTGAGATTTTGCAATATCCTGATGAACAAGGTCTGTTTACTGCGGACAAAAGACAGGGACTACAATTTGGCCAGTCCTTTGTAGCATCTCTCTGAGGACAAATGCTGCTTTATTCTGGCTGTGGTCCAAGTGAACCCAGTGCCTTCATCAAGAACATTTCTTTAGGTACTCTGACACAGTGGCAAAGGCACTGCAAATGTGATTAATGGCAATGGGAGAGCATAATAAAGGTTAAGGCTTGTTCAGCTGTATGGCACTGCTCTTAAACCAGAGGTTTGGATGTATACTGACCAGCTATTTTCAGCTATTAATGCAGGGCAGTTTTCAATATGTCAGATTGAGATTTTGCTGGAGTCCTGGTAGGAAAAAATAATAGAGATGGGCAGGGTAATCGAAACTCTATTAATCCATCTTAGTGCTGTTATCTAACCAAAATCATATGAGTTGGATGTCCCAGGCCTCAGTACATACCACATGATTTATATATGTCAAAAGCTGCTTTCAAAAACATTCATCCTTTTACCATCTCCCATGAGCATCAACATGTCCAGTGTTCCTAGCAGGATGTCGTGTATTTATTTTTCACATTGCTCGTGAGGAAAAGCTGCTTTAATAAACCCGCATGGGGTGGTAAGCAGTGTTAAGTAACAGAAGCTCCCTGTTGATTACCCCATTCCATCTCCTTCCTGTGGCAGAAACAGATAAGACGTGATTTTTCTACCAATTTCATTGACATGAAAATAACCACTTTTAAAATCAGGGCTAATAAGCTAGAAGTGTACAACCAAAAATTGCTGAAAATCTGTAAATATGGACACTGAAATGCAGTTATTTGACATGCTGAACCACAACAATGACACATGATTTATTGATTAGTTGCCATCGTGTGATGGATGCTCAGCTAGTCATTTAAGATATTATCTTGGAAATCTTCCTGTGAATAAAAAGGTAAAATACAGGCTTTATGTTAGTAGCCAATACTTTATTTTTCTATCTTAACTGATGTGTCATTGATGAATTCTGGTTGGTCTCAGCCTTTAAAAACGATAAATGCTCCTCTAACCCTGTTGTGCTGTATTAAACTCCTACTACTTTAGCTGTTATGTTTAACTACTATAGTCCAGATATATAGTATAAACACAAAATTTCTATATTATATGTTCAGAAATTATTTATTATACACTATCTGAGGTTACTGATGTAAAAAGATTTGTTATTTCTGGCATAAAATAGTTTAATCTGATTTTCCACTTCTGAACAGAGCACTGTAATCATGCACTCTTACTTGTAATTGTCTTCCCACAGCCAAGCTTTCTGTAATGAAACTAGTTCAAATATTAGTAGATAATGAGAGTCGATTATTTTTTTCTACAATCTAGATATAACAACATGCATAGCAGTCAACTAACTCTAACAGCCAGTTCTCCAACTGGTTGCAGAATTAGCAATACCATCAAGTGTAAGCATATTGGCTGTGGTTAAAATGAATGGTTACTTGGTGATAGAGCAGTGGCCTTGGAACTTAGCTAGGCAGCTACCTTAATTACAGTTGGAAATGCTGGTTTGTCTGGTCTGCATACATACAGGTGTGTGTGTGTTTGTGAAAGGTCTCTCTAAACAAAAAAGGAGGAGGAAGAAACAGGGCAGGGACAAATATTGTCAACATTTTACATTCATTTTAGCTACATTTTGAAACACCTTTAAACTTTCTGTTGAAATTTCTTATCTTATTTTGATTTTATTTTTTTCAATTAAATTACCAGAAAATTCACAGTAGCGTTAAAAAATACAAGCATGGCCTGTGTGAACCTCTCTATTACCCGAGGATCTCTTAACCACGCTCACGGTTGGGTACAACCAGGTCAGTGTCAAAGCATCAAGTCTGGGCTGTGAGGGCTGCGCCTTGTTGTAATTGTAAACATGCTTATGGACATCACACGCATCCATATAAGGCTTTCCGTGGATTACACATGGAAATTGTATCCAGGGCCTGCTGGTTTTCTAACTCTTACCTTGGTGCAGCAATTTGTATCTGTAGGAAAGTACATGCGAAACATCTGCTGAACTAAACAAAAGCAATGTTTGACTGGGTAACATTTTGCACAGGGGTAAACAAATATATCAGTTGAGGGTCAGAAAATACCAAAACCCCAAGTATTTTCCACCATCAAAGGGAAATAATGAAGGGAATTGTGCAATTAACCTTAGGTTATTTTACCTTTTTCTGGATTGTTGGAAAATGGGCACTGAGAAATTCATCAACCAAAACACACACACACACACACACAAATATATACAAGTTGATCTGCCATGTGAGTTTGGTGCAAAAGGCATGAAAGTCAGGATGTACACAGTGACATTTCACAAATCTAATGATAACACCTTAGATTTATCTGGCACTTTTCATCTGGAAAAAAAGTAGATCCGAGGGTGACTTATGGACTGTAAAAATATAAGTATGTATATCCAGGTCATTTGAGTCCCTAGTGGAAGACGATGCAGAGTCCTCTCAGAAGCAAAGGCATCAGATGGAGGGTGAAAAAGTCTGCAGAGCCCTTGTTTATACCTTAACCATGAGACTAAAGCCATTCATGTAGTGTCCTCCTTGTACTCTTGTTACTGATACATATTTCTTACGAAGTAGGCAGCAGCAGCGGTGCTAGGGCAGACTGAATCTCAGCTACAGCTGTTGTCTGGTACAGCAGACACACTGCTGCTTACATGAGGAAGAATTCTTTTCCCTTTCTTCCCCCTCCCCATCCTTCAGAAGACAGCTGAGATGGGGACATCCTCAGGCAGGATATAAGGAGGTTGTTCAGGTGTTTAAGCACACAGATAATCAAATTTTTCTGCACGCAGAACGTACACTTTTAATGATTTTAAAGGATTTGAGGTTCTTTTTCAGCTGTTTGGGCTGCTCTCAGGTTATCTCCATAACCACAGGGCAACAACCTTCCTTCCTGAAGGCTGATAATCAATCATCTGGCTGTTCATCTGCCCATCAGTCCCTCATAAAAATGTCAGAACACATTGGCTAGTTGCAAACAAATGAATAAAAGAGGTAGACGCCTCAAACATAATTAAGTTCCCAGGGGTTTTGTGAGCATCAGTGACTAGAGACTCAAATTAGTTTTCCAACAGAGAGAGATGAAGGAGGAACTGGGCTGTTGAAGGCTGTGCTTGGCAGCAGCCAGTCACCCCGGCAGTGCAGGCAGCATGCACACTGCTCTGGACCTGTAGCAGCGGCTGTCGCCTCTCACCACCTAGAAGAGGTGTCACATTGGACATGAAAGAGAAATGGGAGATGAGGTTATAGCAACGAGTGAGTCAGAGTCAAAGCCGCAGGAAACAAGGCTTCATTAGTTCTGTTGCTCATGGAACGAGGTGTTTTTAATAATGACAGCTGGAAATCTGGCTCTTTTTTACAGGCCTTGAAGGTCTTGGTGGTAGGAAGGATACTGTGTATTGGTGCCTTAGACAGAATTGAGAATTGATGGAGCTGGAAAGTAAGCAGGAGAGAGGCACCGATGCCGCATCAGTGTTAAAGATAATAATGGGCAGAGAAAAAAACACAAGGATGCACATAACAACGTACGGGCAATAACAAGTTGAGGAGAGAAAGAGGGAGCGCAGAGGGAGGAAATAAATAGGAAATTGAAATCTGGACTAGACGCCTATTCACATGCAGCCCCATTATCTGTGTCCTTACACAGGAGATGATAGGGAGAGCAAGGCTTTCCCCTTACGCTGAGCATGTGTAAGTGCACACAGGCAGTGCAGATCCCCTGGAGCATGGGAAGCTGAGACTCATCCAGTCCTTTACTTGTTGCTCTTTTCTAAGATTTTTTTTCGTTTAGCATTTGATTTGACCTCTTCTTTTTTTTCTGTCTTGGTGGGTGGTGAGAAGGGAGGGGAATGATCCTTGAACTGCAAATAGCAGGTTTTGATGTGGAACTCTTTTTCTGTGTTCTTTGGAAAGGTATCTCCCTGTGTCACATACTTCTCCATGGGGGAGAAGGACGATGTGCTGGCTGCAGTATAACGCATGGTGGATGGGAGGCGAAAATCATCTTAGGAGCACTTTGCATCTCTTGCAAGCAGGCCAAGTGCTGAATTCAGCACTGAATTCAGTAACAAAAGTGCTGTGGCACCCATTTGTGCCCCACCTGGCAGGAGCACAGGCTGATATGCCCTGCTGCTGCTTTAGCACATCCACATGTGTCTGGCAGAACAGCACCTTACGGAGGCTTAGCAGAGAAGACAGCTGTCCTGGGATGGGATGCTGCGTGGCCACCTCGAGCTCTAGTTCAGCTTCATAATCCCTGTCACACTAGGCAAGGTCAAATGCACAGCAGGTAATTGCTGCAGACTGGAGGAGGATTCAGCACAGCTTCAGTTCACCAGCTCCTCTTTTGAATTAAATAAACTGTCACCATTGCTCTGTCTCTGTGTGCTTCCATGGGCAAGTTTCTCAGGAAAAAAAATGCTGCTATGAAGCCAGAGCAACAGGACCTGAGGAGCTGGAGGAAATTGTGCTAGTCAGAGGGAGCTGTGTGGTGTGCCAGGATTGGACTAAGGCTTAGATTTAGCCTGGGGACAGACATTATGAGACAGCATGAATATGGCAAATAGAGCCCTGGCCAGTGGCCACTGGATGGAGCAGGTGAGGGCTCACACCTGGGCTCCTGCCTCGGTGGGCTGAGCAGATCACTAGGTTTGGTGCAGGCAGGGCTGGGGGACAAGTAAGAGTCCCCAGCAAAACCCGCTGGGGCAGTGTGCTGGGAGGCTGGGATTCACAGGCCAGGGCAGAGGGAGAGCTGCCCAGCCAGTAATTCCAGGGCATTCTGCCAGAAGTTTGGGCACCATCTGGCCATAAGCCCAGACATTGAAAAGCAGCCTGGAAAGTGAGGTCTTACCAAGCCCATTAGCAACCTGTGAGTTTCTCTATCCTGGATCCTTCCCAGGGCTTGCAGGATGTCTAACCCAATTTTCCTAGGGGATTCCTATCTCCCTCCTCTTCAGTTTCACCTTCACTCTTCCAGCAAGTGAAGGGGTACAGAGCGGGGATCCAGATCTTCTGAAATGCTCCAGATATGACATTTTTTCTCAGAGTGACTCAGCCCAGTCTGGTGAAGAGCCAGAAGGAGGCAAACAAACAAGAACAAGGACCTTGTGGTGAAGGTTAGCACGATAGCAGAGCCAGACTGGTGAGCCCCAGCCAGCACAACCTGCCTCCCGAGCACAACCCCAGAGGGAAAACCCCACAAACCACCATGTTCCATTTGAACAGTCCCAACCCACTGCTAAGACTGCAGCGGCACTTTGCACAGCCAAGGTCTGAAAGCCAGTTTTAACACCTCCAAGTCTCTCCTTTCTTACTCTTGCCCAGGCCTTGGAATTGATTTTTATCTATTTGGTATTGTTGCCATTCTGAGATGTAGTGGCAATTTTTCAACAACTTCCAGGGTTCCATTTGAGAAGCGTGGCTGTTGGACCAGCTCTCTCCTGTTGTTTCCGTGGGAAGCCCAACGCACACAGCATTTAATGGAGCTGCGTTCCAAGTGCCAACAGCAGCTAATTAATTACCCCCTGCAACATTGCTGGTCCACATTTAACTGATGGGAAGCTACTTACAAAGTCTCAACAACTTGTCCAAAGCTTACCCGACCCATTCTTCTAAGACATTCCTCTTTTTAATAGTCATTTCTACATTATTTACAGTTGAGACAAATTTGACATCTGAATGTGAAGATCACAATGCTAAAGAAAGGCGATGTTTTGTGTCCACACCGGCAGGAAGTGGGCTGTGCATTAACTCCTGCTGGCCTGGACGAAGATGGGAGTAATTTGCACACAGGAGAGGGAATAAAGATCTTCTGAAATTATGATGACGGAGAGTTTACCTGAGAGGGATAAACCCCGGAGTTGTTCGAGTTCTCTAAAAATGTTGCCAGTGGCATATTTCGGGCCGCACAACGACAGGGCAGGGTGTGCAAGAAGGGAGGCAATCTCTGGGAGTCTAGGAATCTCAGCCCATGGGATGAGGAGTGGAAATTGCGCTGTTCCCTCCGTACCCAGGAGCACCCCACGACACCACTGGAATACGTCGGGTACCCCAAAGGCCTCTGGCTACGGAACGGCAAGGGCTGAGGCTGGCAGAGGCTGCCCGCGGCGCCGGGCAGCGCCGCGCCGCCAGTGCAGGGCAGTGCAGTCCCGCCGCCGCCGCTCCGCACCCCGGGAACCCGAGGGACTCTTCCTCCCCGTGGCGGAGCGTCGGAGGGCGCTGGGGCTGGAGCAGCCGCCCCGACCAGACCCAGCACCAGCCCCGCCTTCCGGCGCGTCCAGGGGCTCCCCGGGTGAGCTTGGCCCCGCTGGTGGCTTCGCTCCGCCGCGCCGGCTCTGCCTGGCTGCCGGGCAAAACAAAGCGGAGAGAAGGAAGGAAGAAGGGAGAAAAAGTGCGGCTCCTGCCTCCTCCCGGCCGTGAGCCTGGATCTGGCTGCATGAGACAGCGCTGCAAGCGGATCCTGACCGGGGGCAGGGGGTGGAGAGAGGAGGAGGAGGAGGAGGAGGACGGAGAGAGAGGGAGGGAGGGAAGGAGGGACGAACGGGAACCTCTCTCCTTCCCTGGGCTGTTTTTTCAGTTTCCTGTCTCTCATTGTGCTCACAGCGGATATGTGCTGCGCCTACAGGTGTGTCCCCTCCTCGCAGCTTTTCCCCGGCTCCCCGGCATAGGCTCCGCTGTCGGGGAGCAGCGGCGTATCGCGATCGTCATGTGATGATTAATTTCTTTCGGGGTGGTTTCTCTCTCCTCTCCTCTCTCTGAGTGCTTTCCCCTCCCTCGCTCCCCGCCGCTCTCCTCCTTCCTCTCGGAGGTGGCGGTAGCCGCTGCCGCCTTCGCTCTGACTCCGGCTGCTGTGGCGGCGGCGGGGCCCGCCGGGAGCATGGGCTGCCGCCGGGGGCTGCCGTAGCTCCTCTGCCCAGCCTCACCGCCCGCCCCGGGCTCCGGGCCGCCGCCGCTCCCGCTCCGCCAACTCGGACGGTCCGTGCCCGCGGGGCTGCCTCTCGCCGGCGCCTGCACCTGTTGAAGGTAACACAGCCCCCAGCCCCGCGCGGTGCGCCTCGGGATGGGGCTGGGGGGCGGATTTCGCGGCGGGGTCCCCCCCGTGTTTCCTCCTCTAATCGCGGGCAGAGCAACTTCCCCCGCCTCGACTGCGGGCCACAGGGCAGGGTGGCTGCGGGCAGGGCGGCGGGGCCGGGGCTGGGAGAGGGGGGGCTTCCGCCGCGCTTGCCGGCCCCAGATGGTTTTGGTTAAGGGGCTCCCGAGCGGCAGCTCCAGATGCGCAGCGCCTTCCCATGCCGCCGCGCCGGGCCGGGACCGGTTCGGGGAGGCGGCTCCTGCCGCCCGGGAGCGCCAGTTCCCGGGGGAGCGTCCCGGACCTCTCTCCGCTCCCCGCAGCCGGAGTGCCCCGCTCGGCGGGGGTCGATCGCTCTTCCTGGGAGTTTCGCAATCCCGGCGGGTGGCCGGGGTCAGCCACCCTGGTGCCGCGCTCCGCCCGCATGCCGGCGGCTCGGAACCTCCTTCGGGCTTTCCTGGAACCGCGTTTTGTGTCTTGGCGGAGGCAGCTTTAAACTTTCTTTCCAAACTGTTAATTAGCTGTGGCGTACTTTGCGCGTGTTTCGTGCAAGCGAATGAAAGTGCGAGGCTAGAGAGGCTTGTGACTCAAGGCATAGGTATTCTGGAGCTGCAGAACACCTCTGCGTTCCTTGTCTAGCTGGACTGTACCTGTGACTTGTGACTTTGCCTTCTCCGAGACTGCGCCAGTCTCGGTGACACCCCGAGAGACAAGGGATTGATAATGATGGGTCTTTTCTGGGTTAATCAGACACTCGGGTGAATACACCAAGACGGAAGTGTAAGTTTATCAAATCTCATGGAAAATAGCATTGCCTTTGTTGTCTGTGAATTACAGCCCTACGGTCCCGTCCCTATCACTGGGCTCCTCACTGAATGATACCTTGCTTGTGAGGAACTTGATGCTTTTGTAACTAACGCTATTGCTTTTTATGTGATGGTTGGCTTATTGAACACCAGAGGGAACTCTGTATAGGTAATTCATTTGCGGGCAATTCATGCTTATTTTACTGTTTATGTTCTCATTACAATGGAATCTAGAAGGAAGCAAAGGTTGGTAAGCAGTAAGTTGCTGGTATGTACCTAGGATTGGCTTCAGCTTGCTTCACAGTTCTGAAGGCATCAACCCCAAAGCTGGGCTGAAACTCTTTTTTTCTCCCTCCAGAGCTTGAAATATGTAACTGGCCTTGCAGGAGCAGGGTTGTGTGCCATGCTGTAGGCTGTGTGAGCCATTTCTTGCAAGATAGGGAGTGAGATTATACACACACTTACTGCTCAGCCTGCCTCTTGGTATGCGAGACAGATCCAGTGCGTTTTTGGGTACAGGGGCTGTTGCCTGCAAAAGACAGACCAGAGCATGCTTTCAACCAAAACAAAAGGGAAGAGGTCTGCTTCTGAGCTTGACAAGGCTTGCTCTCCTTGCCTTGAATACTCGTGGGTCTGAAGCCCTGGTGGGAGCCTAGTCTGATTGCATGTGAAGTAGAAAATAATTTTTTTTAGAACATATTACTTAAACCAATGCAGAAAGTGAGTGGTGGTGGTGCTTGGGAAAGGAGCTTGAGTAGTGGCTTCCACCACCAAAAGCTTTCTATATGATCTGACATAACTGTAAGAAGCCAGGGTCAGCCCACCAAAAAGGGATGCTGCATTTTGTAGTAAAATTAATGCCCAAAACACCTGAAGCTTTGGAAGCTTGTGATAGTCTGTGACAGTGTTGATAATCAGACTTTCTTGATGCTTCTGTATTGTCGATGACATGGGAAGGACAGCACAACAAATGTGCTTCTGACTCTTGACTTATACTCCAGGGGCTGAGGCATCCAGCTGTTCATCCTGTACTCCACCTACTTCACCATTCAGCCTTGTTTCCTATTGGACTTTGAATCTGCCAGACTTTACAGCTTGGCATCTGAATGTAAACTGCATTTTATGGCAGTTCATGTTAATGTGTAATGCTGTGAAGTCCAGCAGCATAAGCCTCCTGCTCATCTCTGTCCTGGCAGAGGGATGAGGCAAACAGCAGGGGCCAGCTCAATGGAGCTGCGCTTGGGGACCAGAGTCTGTAGGCGCCTGTGTTCTTCTGAAATGGCAAATATGACCTTGGCGAACTAGCTTGTGTTGTGTCTTGGTGGGCAGCGGTATCAGGGCAGCAGCTCTGCACTAGGAGAGGCTGTGGTCTGTCACAGCATGTGGGGTTCTGGGTTTCAGAAGAACATAACAGATGGTGCACCCAGAAAGCTCTCCTCTTCCTCTCCTCCTCCTTTATCCATTCTGGGAATTAGCAAGTGAATGGAGGGTTTTTTTCTTTTAGCCAAATCTCACTTTGTCAATCCAACTTAAAGACCTGTTGTATGAAACACACTCACTAAGGGTACAGTCCTCTTCTGCCTCAATTTAAGTGGGATAAAGACTTTATATCGCTTTACAAAACTGGGAGCTGTTTGCCTTACATGCAGAAGCTCCCTAAGAACAAATTACATTTTGAAGGAAGATCTCTTAGTGAATGCCTGTTAAGAACAAAAAAATTCCAGTGACTTATTGCTAATGGGTTTGGATTCTGGCTTGGTTTTGAGAAAATGGTTTGCACATGTATTTATTTTTATGAAGATGTAATGCTAAGCATCTGTATTTCTGTAACTGCTGCAATTTAGAACTTTTAAATTATTTATTGTATGAGCACTGAATGAAGATATTTATTACACTGGTGTCACATTCTGAATATTAAATTGTAATTGCAAAATTAAGGTAACAACCTTAATTGGGGTTTGCAACTTTAAGCTCTTGCCAGCAAGCGGTTAATGGCAACATTAACTGCTAGTAAAGTAATTGCTACTGTTCTTTTGCTGTCGTTTTGTTCTCACTCTACCTCCAGTCAGACTGTTCTGCAGAGATATAATGAATATTCATCAAAATAGGTTGGCATTGTCACTTATGCAATTCCTCATCAGATCCAATGTGTTGATGAGCTAATGGTGCACTTGATTAAATGTACTAGATTTATGCAAACAAAAACCGTTGGTCCTTCTTGAAGTAAGGTTAGCACCTGCACAGCTGTTAGGGAGATGAGAGTCTAAATAATTAAGATGGAATTAAGTAAACAAACAAGCCCAATGTGGTGTTCCTCCTACTTGTTCACCTTTATCTTTTAGTTCAAGTCAGTAGCTGTTGTGAAGCTCAGCTTATAGTGTGGGGTGTTCTATTTAAATGGCTATTATTAGAATAAATACAAAGAAAAAAAGCCATTATTAGCTACAATAAAGCATGGATAACTAGAATTTGTGGAGTATTACTGTAAGAGCTTTATTTAAGTATGAAGGTGGCTTGGACTTGACACTGGTCTATTAATCAATGTTAAAAAAGATATAAAACAGCACAGTCCAACTAAGTCTTTGAGGGGGTGTCTGCTTTACAAAAAGAACCCCAGTATTTGAGGTCACTTCCAGGGATGGTGATTCCACCACTTCCCCTGGGCAGCCTGTTCCAATGCCTGAGCACCCTCTCTGTGAAGAAATTTTTCCTAATATTCAGTCTAAACCTCCCCTGGCACAGCTTGAGGTCGTTACCTCTTGTCCTATTGCTTGTTACTTGGGAGAAGGGACTAATTTCAGGTAACTGCAGAGAGTGATAAGGTCTCCCTTCAGCCTTCTTTTCTCCAGACTAAACAATCTCAGGTCCCTCAGCCATTCCTCGTCAGACTTGTGCTCCAGAGCCTTCACCAGGTTTGTTGTCCTTTCCTGGACATGCTCCAGCACATATAGACAAAGTGGCAGTAAGGAGTTGAAGATAGCTGTTTTATCTAACCATCAGTGGCTCCGTGGTACAGAAAGTTTTTTATCTACAAAGCTGCTTAGATCTGACTGAAAAAAAGTGTGGAGTCTGCTCCTGGAGGCTCCAGAGAATGGATGGGGGAGGAAGAAGGCACATGCTTGCACAAGCCCTGGAGCAACAGGGAGGCTGGCGAGCTGTTCAGGGAACCTTGTGGAGTTTGGACTTAGTTTCTTTAGGCAGATAGTAATTTCAGTTTCTGTCTCTGCTGTTAAGCCTCTGAAAATACATAGCTTTTGGATCTCTCTAGGTTTCCGTCTCAG
The DNA here is from genome assembly GCA_025447955.1 of Psilopsiagon aurifrons. NCBI lineage: Eukaryota > Metazoa > Chordata > Aves > Psittaciformes > Psittacidae > Psilopsiagon > Psilopsiagon aurifrons. The sequence goes on from JAOEHY010031126.1 coordinate 59,679, forward strand.
ATGGCTGAGGGAAGGCTTAGTTGTTGACATTGAATCCAAAAGTGCTTGACAACATTAGTAAGCATTATGAAAAAAATCTCAGAGCCAACTTGATGACCAGTCCCTGCTCAATTGCTCAGCTGGAGACAGCCATAACATGGGGCAGAGCTTGTCCCAGGAATGTGTCAGCAGAACTGAGGTCACCAACCACATGCTCGTTGGGACACTCAGTTTCACTTTTGAATTTAGCTTCTGGGAACTGGTGCCAGGGTGGATTGATGATTAGCTGTGTACTGAGCTCCCCTGGCACCTCAGCGCTCATCGGTGCAGAGTCCACCTGGCACCTTCTGAGGCACTTCTGACCTTGCTCCATTGTTGCGGTTAGCTTACAAGTTTCTGTCTTTCTGGGTTAATTTTCAACATGCCTTTTTCCACCACCTGCCCTCAGGCAAACAGCTTTGCCATGCAGGAAACCAGTGAAATCAGTAGTTTTGATTTATTCTATTGAAGTGTATTCTCTTCAAAAAGTTAGTTACCTAATCAAAACTTTGTTTCTAGTGTTCTACTTGCTTTTCTCGTTGACTAGCGTCATTAATTTAAGGCCACAGTTTAAAGTTGGAATCAATCAGTACCAGCTCTGTGCCTGGCAAGATCATGGAGCAGGTCCTCCTGGAAACTATGCTAAGGTACATGAAAAGTAAGGAGGTGAATAGTGACGATCAACAAGGCTTCATTAAGCCATTTTGTCATGCCTGACAAAATTTGGCAACCTTCTATGACAGCGTTACAGCCTTGGTGGACAAGTTAAGAGCAACTGATGTCATCTACCTGGATGTGAGAAATGTGCAGAGCATTTGACAGGGTCCCACATGGCATCCTTGTCTCTAAATTGGAGAGGAATGGATTTGATGGATGGACCACTCAGTGGATAAAGAATTGTCTGGCTGTTTATACACAAAGATTTGTGGTCAACAAAGTGATGTCCAAGTGGAAACCAGTGATGAGTGATGCTCCTCATGGCTTGGTATTGGGACCAGTGCTGTTTAACATTTTTGTCGATGACCTGGACAGTGGGATTGATTGCATCCCCATCAGGTTTGCTGATGACACCAAGCTGTGTGGTGTGGTTGACCAGCTGAGGGAAGGGATGTCATCCAGAGAGACCTTGACATGCTTGAGAGGTAGGGATAGGGCAAGGGGTAATGGTTTTAAACTGAATGGAGGTAGTTCAGATATTAGGAATAAATTCTTTACCATGAAGATGGTGAGACAGTGGAACAGGTTGCCCAGAGTTGTGGATGCCCCATCCCTAGAAGTGTTCAAGGCCAGGCTGGATGGGGCTTTTAGCAACTTGGCCTGGTGGAAGGTGGCCCTGCCCATGGCAGGGGGATAGGAGCTGGATGATCTTTAAGGTCCCTTCCAACCCAAATCATTCTATGAATCTATGACTTTGGTAATTTTCAGTGAATAGATTTTGAATTACTTGATAGTCACAATTTTCTTTATGTTGTTGATGTCTCATCCCTTTGCTATTAGTTGTTAAAAGCTTTCTCAGCCCTACAACAAACCAGGAAGGTATGGAGAAGCTTTGCCCCAAAGGGAGTTTTGCTGTCCTTCCCTTTTCCCTGTGCTGGACCTGCACAGGTAGACCTGTTGGGAGCACTCTGCCAGGTTAAGTATATAGGAGCTGCCCGTGATCAACATGACTTTAGGTAAAAATCCATGGGATTTTTAGCACTTGAACTAAATTTTACAGAATTTGCCTTTTTAAGAGAAGGTACATTCATGCTTGTTGCTGAATAAATCTGGCTAGCATATTTCCAGTTAAACTGGATTAGGTCTATGTGACGATGTGGATTTAAGGAAGCTCTCATAAACCTGACATTAATCTTGCTATGTCTAGAGGGATTGTTAAAGTGATAGATCAGTCTCTTGTAGAAGTGATGAAGAAATCGAGACTTCTCACATTTGAAGTTTAACCTATCTTTACTAATTGGCTGTGTTTTATATGCGCTGAAATTTCAGAAGTGAACTCCTCTCCACTTCTTTTTCCTCACGATTTTGTCTGTCTTCTGGATAATTCAAGAAGACATCATATCTGTTCTGATGGATGTATGCAAGACCTGTATATAGAGAAGATCTATTTCTTGCATTATGAATTGCATCAGTATTTAGAATTTATGAAGGACCAGTTCTTTAACTGGTGTTTGCCCAGTGGGAAAATAGTGACTAGTTAAATGTACTCACCCATGGGCAGGAAAAATAAAACATACTGATTTAGTAAAAAAGGTGCAAACAAAGTACAAGGTGAGATCTTCTGTCCCGAAGAAGGACAATTTAATAATCTTTTGCTTGGACATAGCCTAGACATATACAGCAAATAGAAGTTTCTCTCCTGAAGATACATGATGCTTGGAATGATTAACAGTAGTAGGCTATGGTTTCCTTGAGCTTGTAGTATTTATTCCTTTCACTTTAGTGGATCTTGTTATGCTCATTGCAATTTTAAGTCCAAAATGTGCAGCTTCCTTCTTAAATACATTAGAAGACCCTTAATTTGCCCTTCCTTGATATGTTACCACAGCGTGTGTTGAACTCGCATGCTCTGTTCATTTAATCAGTATGAAACAAATTGGTAGAAACTTAGTGTTGGGCCTGTTGAACTGTAAGGCAGTGAAGGCAATAGTTTAACCTCTTCTATTTCCAGTCTTGTGGGATTATTAAGTAGTTAAAAAGCTTTAAAAAGTTATGTTTTTTTGTGTAGTTTTGGTTCGCATCAGCAGCAATTTGACCTTTTTCCCTCACGAACTAACACCCCATGTAAACTGGTAGGATTGCGATGGATACACATCATCCTTACGGGTATTAGCTACAAACCTAAAGAAGCAACTGAAATGAGTGACTTTTGGGATATTTCTTTTTCCTCCCAAACATGCTAAATGGAGGTGGGTTTGTCTGAAGGCTTTTACTGAGGCAGAAGGTGTCTCTGTGAGTACTTTGAAGACACTTTTCAAGAGTCAATAACTCTACAACCATGAAGCTGGCTTCGTAACTGTGAATATGTATCTGCCATGTGCTCCAGGTGTTGTCTCCTTCTGCTCACCCAAGCTGTTGAAATGAAAAACCAAACGACTTCACTTGCAGTGGCAAACCTGTAGTACTAAATGGTGCTAAGAGTTTACTTATTAGTACATTGGATAAAATTCCAGAGAGATGATGTTTATGTTTATTAACAGGTGGCCTCTTCGTTTGACATTTAGTTGGGGGAAGATCTGTAAGCATTTCACAGTCCATTGTGCATTTAATACAGTGTTCAGCAGCGTTAGTGAAAATTCAGGGCAATACCCTTTTGGGCTGGTTTGGTTTGCTTTTTGGTTTGTTTGCCATCAAGTTGTGCAGCTGTTTGACCATTTCGCTAGGCTATTGCTCGTGGATTGAAGAAATCCTTGGGCTAAAGCATCTCTTACTCTGAAAAAACTGAGAAAAAGAGAATCTGTCTTTAAGAATGTTGTTCCTGTTTATTTCTCAGTTCAGTTTTACATCTTGTTTCTAACAGAAGCCTTCTATGCTTCTGATTTACATCTGTTGGTCTTTTTTAAGTCATCTTGTGGCTGTGTTAAAGTGTTTTTTATTGCTGATGATCTTTTTTCCTTAAAGATGATCAAGTAGACCATCAGTTGTTTCTGTGGCTTATCAGAAGGACTGAATCTTTAAATGTGACTATACCTAATGCTTTTTCCCCCTCTAGATGCTAATTGCTAGTATCTCTCTTCTCTGCAAGTTCTCTGATTTTCAACGTGGATTTTTTGAGCATCAGCTATGGAACTGGTTGCAGTATTTCAGTGTCACTGCTATTGCGTACCCTATCCTACCCCATTCAGTATTTCCATTCACACTTTTATCTTTGCCTCCACGAACCACATTAGCACTTTTAATAAAAACAAAAGCTCTGAATGTGATGCTTGAATGACATGTGTGGCTATGATGACCTTCACATGCCTTTTGGTTCCCTTGCTTCTTAAGGTCATGGTCCTCTGATCTGTGAACTTTACCTGCATTTCTTGTTGCTGGATGCTTATATCTATATTTAGGTATCTAATGACTGGTTGGAATAAGTCCAGTGTAGCTAATAGAACATTTTGGTAGCATGCAGCATAATTCAAGTCACTGCGAACTGCAAAAGGAGCACTGTAGTTGCATGGTGATGTTACTCAGTAATGACACCTTTTTTGAGATCTTTCTGTTAACTGATGTTTAATATATTTGACCTACATATTTTGATATTCTGGTTTTAAAGTCCTGTTGTTTTGACGTTTGGCGGTTGTGACAAATCTCTAAGTCTTCAATTGCTGTATGCAGTGCAGAATCAATAGATTTCACCTTACTTACTCTTCCCCCTTTTGCATTGGTACAGATGAAAATGAGAAATTTTCCATGACGTCTTGAGATACAAGCTCCAAAATGATTCCTTGCTTAGGACCCCCATGAACTCACTGAGCAAGCTGTTTCTCTTTGATGGTACATGTTGCTCAGTCCCTTGTCATATGTCTTCTCTGAAGCATCTTTTCTGTGTCTCTCCCAGCAGGGACAAGTACACATCAAAAGGCACTTCATCCTGGAAGCTATTTGCACAGAGGCCTAAGCCCCAAGAAGTCCCTTTCACTAAGTGATGGTCGTGGTGCTCAGGTGGGCTAAGAACTCATTTGGACTGAGGGGGCTTTTAACCCCCCTTTCTTCCTCCAAAGCAGTATGCTTCTTGCTTGAGAAGGAGGAGGTCCTCTTGTAGAGCACTGCAGTGCAGTTGGCTTAGTGCACTGAGAAAGGAGATTGCTGTGTGTGGTTTATGTGCTTTGGATTTAGTTTGAAATAGTACACGCTCAAATTTAGTGGCATAGAAATGTATTTACTGTGTAATTTTCCTGGATATGGTCTTATTTAATGGTATTTTCATGCATATTTTTATACCTCCTAGACCTGAAGTGCAAAATGACATTAAGCAACTTGTGCATGTGAATCATCTCCAAGGTAACTTAGTTATCAAAACATAGTATCTCAATTACTCAGAGTAACACTTTCCACTTCTCTAATTGCACTTTTGCAATCTGTGTTGCTTATACTGCTGCTGTTCTAATTGTTGTGTACAGGTGTACTTGTAAGGACTTTCCAATTTACTTTTCCCAGTTGTAGCAATTAGTTATTATCTTTTCATTTTGATCCCGAGGCCTGTGTAATAAGTGAGTAAATGTAAACAGCATCCTTGAGACTGAACTCTTTATGATATTTTCTGCTCCTGATAATTTGAAGAGGCAGACCGTGTTTTCTGTTGTCTGTGGCATAATTAGTCCACTTGAATTCTACTTGAATGGGAACTCTGATATCAGAAGAGGGTTTAGCAGCCTTGAAAGTTAGGAGCTTTTGAATGAGGCAGCACTGAGGAGTACCTGTATGTTATTATTTGGCTTCTTGGGAGAAGAAGAAGCTGGTAAATTTGTGGCCAGAAATGACTATGTACTTGCTTCCTTCCCTCCCTCTCAGAGACTTCTATTTTGCTCACACCTTTCATATACTGTAGCTTGGTATGGCGGGGTTGTTTGCTGCTGTGTCTCTGTCCCAGAGATGCGCCTACACTGTGCTAGTAGTTCAGTGACACTGGTCATACAAAACTGGCATATCTACTGGAATACCGGAAGTATGATTGCCTTATATGTAGATTTGGCTTTCAGAGTGCCATCTATGTGATCCGTTGTATGCAGTGGGGTCCTGTAGGTTTCTTGATGAGGAACTTGATGTATTCCATTTTTGCTTCTGCCTTTAGCAAGTAATTTAATTTCACTATGTGTTATTTATTTATTTATTTATTTTGGCATTGCCTTTTTGGGGGGCATTTTGGGGAATCTGTACATGAAAAGTACAATGTAATGGTATTTTTGTAATGTATAAGTTGGGCAAGTGGATGCTGCAGCATTCCTGCTTGATCAGGAAGGATGGGGACCTGCTAATTCTATTAGCTATCCTATGTCATCTCCCCAGAAGCCCATATGCAAGAGCAGACCTGCATCCCCAGATTTCTTGGCTTGAGCAAAGCCTTCTGCAAAGCACTTTCACATCAGGCTCTCAGTACCCATGAGATGACTTGGCACAGGATGTAGTGTTTCTGTTCCAAGTGGGTTAGCAGTGTGCACAGACCATCATTCAATGTTAAAGAGATCTCTGATGGTATCTCTGTTGTAAGTAGTTCCTGCCATCACTGGCCAGTAGCTGCTTGGTTGTGCTACCATGACTGTTTTGTGGAGCTGTGCTGTGAACTGGACAAGAGACCTGATCTGGTATTTCCATATATTGCATGTAGTTGTTATATGGCTTTGAAAAGAAGTATTTGAAAGTTTCAGTGCATCCCTGATGTGTTTCACAGCATGGCCCTGCAAAGACCTGTTGTTTTACAGTGTTGCACTGAGAAGGGGGAAGGCCAACTGAAAAAAGGATTCAAGGCCAGTTCAATTTGTTGCCAAATTCTTTGTGTTATCAAGGCCCGCCTGTGTCTGTAGCTCTGCTCCTTTCCTGCCCATCCCGTCCTTGGTGGCCCTATTAGTCAGGGTGGCGTTTGTAAAACGTGTTAGAGTGTTCAGCTTGTGCTTTCAATAGCAGCCATGCCGCTATGTAGCTTCACTTCCACTGGAGATAATACAAGGTGGCTTTAAACTGAATACAGACATTCTGCATAGAACTGGCTAGTGCCTTTGTTCTCTGTAGATGCTCTAAGTATTGTGTCCATATGCACTTTGTAGAGAGCTTTTTTGGTACCTGTTGTTTTTCTTTCTCGAATAATGACCTCCTGTGCACTGCTAGCACACTCTGCAGTGTTAACCATGCACATAGTCACTTCCTTTTCCCTCTTACCTCATTTTAGAAAACTTTGCTCTTGAATTTTGTAAATGGGGTGATAATTTCGAAGCAAACAGCTTCCAGTCCTTTCTTGCCAACTTTTGCCCACAAGGTATGCAAAGTAAACTGAGCACTTAGGAAATTAGTTATGTATCTTCCCTCTGCAGAACGCAAGGCATCCCAGGACGGTTGGTAAATCTTTAAGTAATGAATGAAGGGAGAGAATAAGATTGGTATGCCCAAATTGCTTTTTAACGTATGGAGCTGTTGCACAGATCATTCACATTTTTAAGAAGCTTTAGGAAAACCTTGTAAAATGTGAGGCTTTAAAAAAATCTCCACTATTCATGTGTTGAACATAAAGGTGTTTTATTGCTTGCAGCAGAGAAAGTAAATCGAAATATCAAGGACTGGGTAAAAGAAGTAGAGATAATTTTCTTCACATATAAAAAATAATTTTGAAGCAGACTTTAACTAAATATGAGTAGTCTCACCTCTGTTAGGTTTGGAGGAAGCTTAGAAGGGTTTCCAGGTGTTACCATGATGTTTATAGGTTTGACTTGGAAACTGTGGATCTGGATGCTGGGATGGTGGCTTAACAGCAGTCACAGTCAGCCTGAGGTGGGACCAGGTCAGTATTGACTGTACTAGGATATGCAAATGCCCTCAAGGGGTATTGATTCATGGAGACAAGTGTAGGCAACTATTAAAAAATGTGACTTTAAAAAGTTGGCAAAGAAATGGTTAATGCTTAATCTGTTCGGCTCCAGCCTAGGCACTTTTATCCTCCTTTGCCAATTGATAAATAGGAAAAATTTGTTAAATGTGATTAAAAAATAGGAAAATGTGTTAATTTAGCTAGATCTTAGGTTATTGACCGTGAGGCTCAGCTACAAGGGGATGGCATGGCTGTAAAGAGGGATAACCATTATGTGATCTCCTCCAAACGGGAGAGGGCAGGTCTTAAGTATATGCAGCTTGCAGGAATTCAAATCAACAGTTGGGCTACAATCTAATGAGACCATGAGCACAAATGCAACTTCAATGTAAAGCTCATGCCTGTGGCAACACAAATAGAAAGCTGGAACCCCTCTCAAATGAAGACATGTCATTGGCAATTCTACTCCTTTGGCATGTGACAAAGGGCAGTATTGTAACAGCCAATTGTGGTTCTCCTTTGCACGTTTCTAACCATTTCAGAAAAGCAGCTATATGCATGGAGTGCTCTCTACTCCTTTTCAGATGTAGGATCTCTGTTATAAAAAAAACCCTAGCCCTTGTAAACTATGTATATAAAAAAATTATAGTGTTATACATATTACATATAATACGTATAATGTATTTTATGGTTAAAATTGATGTGCTTTGAAAGGAAAGGATGCCCTGCAATGTCAAAACTTTCCCTTATATTTCCTAAGTGAAGACTTAGAAATTTGCTGAAGGTAGGGTTGGTTTTGGTTTGGTTTTGTTTGGTTTTTTTGGTTTTTTTTTTGGTTTTTTTTTTTTTTTTAACAGAAATTCCTTAAGTACCACAAATGTTAACTCAAACCACCTGAAAGAATGTAACATATCTGTCTTCTGGAATATTTCAGTTGTACTTGTGCCAAACGCAGAGCAGCGAACTCAAATGCACAGGCCTAGTTTGGCTGTACTTGTAGTCTCTAGAATGCATAAGCTGACTTCTTTTAATACAGATTTAATACTACGCTCTTACGTTTACCTAAAAGGAGAGGGAATATTTGAATAAATTTTTTTTAGTCATTTATTTTTATATATATATTAGAAACAAGATAAGAATGATGTGTTCCTGGAATAATTTCTTTTTAAATAGTTGTGCTTCAATAAAGCATAAGATCAGACATCATAAACTGCACAATAACTTTTGTTACTCTTTAGTTCAAATAAACCTCACCTCCGTTTACATACTTTATTTCTTTTTTCTGAATGAAATTATGAATATCCTCTTTACCAGCCAGAGAGATTGGGAGCTGAGGTTGCCTTCTGCTTAGCCCCCATGAAGCAGACACTGCTTTATGCGGTTTGATTCAGCATCTGCTTTTTACCTGTGCATCGTTCATGAGGCTAAAGCTGTCCAGGTAAATACAATTGGAAATGTGATTCAGATCTTACCAAAGCGAGGAGGTCAGCAGTCCAGAAGCTTTGTGGCTGAACTACAAATCACCAGAGTTACCCTCTCTTCGTTACGTACTCATTCCCATTCTTTGCCCTGAGGAAGCAAAGGCAGGGGCAGTCAGTGGGACATGCTGTACTTTCTTGGCTTACTTTATGAGAAGATCAGCAAGCCAGGTAGCAATCCGTATTTTTTTATTTACTCTTTGTCCTCTGAGGGGCTGTTCAAACTGCTTTCCTCTTGCTGTGTGGTCAGACAGAAGGCAACGTCTTATCTACTTCTCTGTCACAGTTACAATAGCTCTCAAGATGGTTCTTTTTTATTTCAGACTACATATGTTAAGTGTAGTGGGAACAGTATGTTTAGTTTTCATCCTTTCGTCTGGAGAAACCTGGCAGCAGATTGCTGAGTGCTGGCAGGGTTGGCTAATGGGAGCAATCCTTGCAGCCGCTTCATATTATTTGGCTGTTTGAAGCAAGAGATTAAAAAATCTAGGTGACATCAGAGTTGGGTTTTATTTCTTTGGTGTGATAAGGTTGCACGTGTGAAAGTTTTGAGAATGCTGTAATGTTTTTCCTGTTTCTAATTTTAGCTATAAATATCTATGGCCTATTCAAATAAGATGGACCTAGGTAACTCAAACTGAATAGCTGATTACAAGCAAATCACATTGTGTTCCTCAAGTGAGCAGTTGCACAAACTGAAAACATTGAGAAAGGTGAGTTAACTGAAGGTGTGGAGATAGAATACACCAAACCTCAAGCCATCTGCAGCTGGGGAGTACTCTTGAGAGAGAAATTCACTTTCTCCTTTTAACAGAAATAAAAGGGAATTTGATTCCATGTGAAGATGGAAGAAGCATGGTATTCCTTCATCTTCCTACTTGGGGGTTGTTCTTCAGTGGACTAGTCTGTCATTAGATCTTTTTCAGGAGAGGAGGTGGCTAACATTTTACAGGAGAGCAAAGCGAAGGATGGGGCTTTACTTATTTGCCCAGAAGCAGAACTGCAGATTTATTCCCAGACCTGGCAGATCCAGGAGTAGAAATCATGTGTCCAAAGACCTTTGTGCTTGGAGACTCTCACTGAAGAATGACCCTCAGGCTGTGGTTTGAATCGGTATTGTGCATAAATTGTACAACTTCAACTAAGGAGAGCACATTGAAATTATTCTGAGTGCATGTTTATGCAAGGAAATTGAGTCTTTGAATCTGTACAACTGGGTCCAGTTAAAATAAAGTATCAATCGCATCAATCGCAAGCAGAGGCATGCGAAGGAAATCCTTTGCCAGCATTCACAGGGAATGCTGCAAATGCCTTGCAATTCCTGGAGTGCAAAAATCATTCCTCCCCCCTAAAGAGCATCCAAATGCTTTTAATATTGGCCAGGAGATTATAAAAGCCCCAACAACTAAGTGTATAGCTTGAATCCTATTACTGTATTGAATAGCTATTAATACGGCTGCTGTGGGAGACAGGGTAGGAAAGGAAGTGTAACTGCCTATAGCTGCAAACTTAAGAGCACCTAAAATTTTAAAACAGTCCTGCTGCTTCCTCCCATGTCAATAGTACCTGCCATCATCTATTTGTATTTTCTATATTGACTTGGGAAAAGATTTGATTTGACTCTACAGCACAGCTTGAGGAACCGGCTGTACAGAATGTTAATATCTGATCTTGTTTCATTAATATCAATTTCAGGCGTGCATTCCAGAGGGGGTTAATATTAAGCTGTTTTTAACCGCAGCAATATTGTACAGATGCCTAGACTGAAAGCTCCAGCTGGTTTGCACTAAATTTTATGGCGCGGGAGACAAGAAACAGGCTTCCTTGCAGAAGGGGAATGTGGCAGTGGAAGTCCTGGAAGCACAGGGAGGTTTTAGGTACTGGGTGAGAGGTTTTGCTTTCACAGGGAGGTCTGGCAAAGGCAAGGCAGGAGACTAGAAGGACAGTGGTCTTGGCTGTGCTCTCTCCTCGGTTTCTGACTTTGCTGATTCCCTCACGTTCTTTATCCTGATCTCACCTCAGCACTCCTGTGGACTTGTCTCTTATTGTGAGTTACAAGCTTTCAGCCAGGCTGCGTTCCTGGGCTGGCTTATGGCTGTCCACCCACTGCCAGCACCCGCCTAAAGCAGAAGTGGTTGGGTGGCCACTTGCTGGAAGTTGGAGCAGTCACTGCAATGGCCTCATCTCCTGTGAGACCACCAAAGGAGGTCATTAGGCCTTAGATTTTATTTTTTTAACAATTTAGATATGCAGCCTTGGAAAACTGAATGAATCACATCCTTCCCTCTTTCTCCACTCTTTCCATGGCATAAAATGGCATAATTAGGTGGCAGTTATATTGTGTTACAAATGCCTCTATGAGTGAAATTAGTCTGCTTCCAAAAAAAGCCCTAAAGCTGAAAGACTCTGCAATGTTTGCTACAGTGAGTTAGGCCTGTGACATTCTATCCTCTGAGAAATATTCCCGCACAGGATCTAGTTACCCAGTTCATCAACAAGCATAATTTCTTCTGATACTCCTAGCTTTGAGACAAGGTTGGATTTTGTGAAGGTATCTGCAGAGGAGTTTCATGTATTGAGCATACAAAAAGGTTAAAAATTGTTATTGCAGCAGCCATGGAAAGATATAGCATAAATGCTCACTGCTTTAAAATATGAAAAAATGGTGTCTTTTAAATATCAAAGAGATTAGTATTAATCCGGCACTTGTGATTTTCTTAAATCATGTTATTTGCATAACAATAGTCACCACCTGCTATATCTTCAAAGGGCTTTTCAGACATTAACTAATTGATCTTTGTAACACCCCTGTGATGTAAAGACCTGTTATTATCCCCACTCTGCAGATGTGGAAACCAAGACCCAGAGTAGCTGAAGGAACTTGCTGGGCACAGGACTGAGATGGTGCCATTGCGGGTGCCACGTCTCTATTGTCCTGTGCTCTGCGAGTTTCCACTTGCAGCACTTCCAGGGGCAGACACACTTTCTTCTTGCCTGCCTTTGTTTAAGAACAAAAAAAAGCACTGGGTTATTTATGTCTTCTGGGGGATATTGTTGCAGGATGCTTATTTGTTTTGATTTAGAGAGGCTTGCGAAATGGTTTTGCTCTGGATTTTAGTCACCCTATAGTCAAAGGCACATAAGACAGAAAAACTTCTTACAGCTCCTTATTGTCTGTGTGCACCACAGCAATACTAGTTGAGAGCTTTTAAGCATGTTTTTCTTTGTTCAGGACTCAGTATGGTCTTCCTATTATGAGCCCTTTGGTCAGATTTGCCCCTGCTTATCACAAAAAGAGATTACTGAGATGAGAGGTGACAGAGTGAGTTGACTGTCATTACAAAATCTCAATACCTATTTCCATCCCACACTGGGATGAAGTGAGTGGTGGTGTCTAAGCGGCTGCCAGAAGAGCAGCCGGTGGCTGTGTCTGAGGGCTGCTCCCGGGGCGGGAGGTTGGGGTGGTGCTGCCACTGGGATGCAGCATGTTCCTCCCTGTGGAGCCTCTGCCTCCTGGTTTTCTTTTGCCACATGCCTGAAGGAGCCATGGGCACACATTGTCCAAGGCTTAAGTTGTGTGGGTAATGTGCAGGTGACATGTGGGTTCACCCATCCACCACTGCTGCCTTCAGAGCAGAGCTTAGTGAAGCACCAGGGGGGCCTTGATAAGTGTTGTATACCTGGGACAAAGATGGAAGACAGATGGGAGACACACACCTAAGTCAAAAAATAGATATTAAAAACTCTTTCATTGGTAATAATTGGAGGGAGAGTTTAAAATTTTTAAATTTTATTAAAAAAATATTCAAAAAAATACATTACAATACCTTTAATCTGGCGGTGCCACTTTAATACTTAGTGCAAGGGCTTAATATTAAAGTGTATGGGGTTTTTTTTACAGATGTTTCAGCAGCATTATCTCCAAGCAGGAAAATAAATCTTTGTGGCAGAGCACTCAGAGCCCATTAGCACAGGTTCAGGCTACAATGTAGGAAAAGCCAGTGTCGTGCCAGATTTCAGGAGGTGATTTTGCATAACGTATGGTTTCCCAAGTGCAGTGCCCAGGCCCCCACAAGGGCTGCATCTGTGGCAAAGTAGCAGATTATGTCAACAAGTTAGGAACATGCTTATATCTATTGTCTTTAGTTATTTGGCTAAGTAGGGGGCCAGGGGTGGCGAAGAGGGAGAGCACAAGTCACTCTGAATTCCTTTGTACTCTGGCTGGGACGGATGGACTGTAATCTCTCTTCATGGTATAAATTGCAATGTTTCCAGACCCTCACAGCTTGTGGGTCGTTGGCTTCTTTTCACTCCCATAAATATCATTTCTCTACAGCCTGTGTTAGCTCAGGGCAGAAATGGATCCAGCTTCAGGTGAGAGCATCACTTGTCCTGTGAGGTGCTCTCTCTGTGTTTTGTGTCATGTTCAAATGAAAAGCATGAAACCAAAGAGTCCCCGTATGAAACATTGCTTGGAGAGGGAAGGGCAGCTCGTGAGAGGGAGGACTGTGCTCCAAGTGATGGTTGGTGGCAGGGGAAGCACTCCAGTGCTGATTAATTTGCTAGTGATATGTTTGAAGATGGATAGAAGTGGTGGATCACTTAACAAGAGGCTTGGCTGGAAGCGCAGGGCAGGGCATAGGGGCAATATGAGCTGGTCGGGACTTGGGACTGAACTTGGATTGATTGTGGAAGGCATTGTGCCAGTCTTCTGTGCTCCCCAGCAGGGACACGTGAGGTGATTGATTGGAAGAGGGTTTGGCCATGTCATCCCCAGTGCTTCCTCAGCCATGGCACCTCTGTCTCCTCCCCGGCTCAGGACCTGTCTGTGGCGGGAGCTGGCTGCTCCAAGGGTCTCGGGGGAAGTTGCCATGCTCACAGCTGTATTGGATGTTGTGGTTTTTGTGGCTGGGGACATAGCAGCTTGAGCAGTCATCTCAGCCGTGGCTCTTACGCTTTGGGAGTGCCTGAGGGAAGAAATGACTGCAGCCAACTGTGGTGCTGCTGGGGCTGGTGGTGGAGCAGAGGTCGAGCTTCTCTTCAGTGTGCTCAGCAAATGCTTTCTGGCCTCTGAAGCAACTAGAGTGACTGGGAACTTCTAACCCATCTTCCATTTCCTGCTTTTGCTGCTGAGGGTAAATGTGGACCATCAGATCATGTTAGAATTGTAATGTGGACAATGATGCCCTGGCTTATGAAACACCAAATGGGGTACTCCCTCTTTCTCCTGGGTGCTTTTCTTGTTGACCTGAAACTACTGAAGTATGGAGTTTCTTTGTATTGTGGATGGTGGATGTACCAAAAGCAGTCTGTAGAAGGCTTCTTATTTTAACATACCTCTTGTAATCAGGGCAGAAAGCTTTAAAATCTGAATCCGTAAAGTTTCTACTCCCACACCCACCACTAAAATTAATCAAATGAATAGAAATGTTTTTGCCACTCAGACTGAGGTTTTAGACATGTTTTTAAGCACGGTGTTTATGAAGGACACAGGGCTGTCTGCAGCAATGAATGACATACTACGTATATCCAGCTGAAGCTTCTCCACGGCATCCCATCTGAGGGCCTTGCTTCTGGACTGCAGACAACATCAGGTACAATTTATTCCTGTCCTTTGGATCAGCCAGTGCAGACTTTTTCATTACTGTTTTTTCTTACTGTGAATACATGCGCAGTTGTGGGACTGCAAGGAGAGCTTCCCAGAAAAACCTGCACACCTATCAAGCAGTGATCGCTTTTGGTCTCTTTTCTGTGCTGACCCATGGGAGAAGTCTCAGGAAATTCAGCAGGAGTTGTTTAAAAGAACATTTAAAATAATGGACAAGAGGTTTGTGGAGAGATGTGAAGAGGCCGTGTATAGAGTCCATCCTCTGTTGTTAGGCAGAATTGGCTGTGGTTAAACTGCTTGTTACAGGCGCTAGTAGAACCTCTTCTCCAGCCCTCTCATGAGGAAGACTTTGTAGCTCTCTGTTCCTCTGCTCAACTGTTATTGCTGTGAAGTTTTTCCCTGGTGTTTATCCTGCAGCTCCTGGATGCTATTTAGGTCTCTTGTCTTTAATAGACATGGTGAATAGTTCATTCCCTTCCTTTGTGAATAATTCCTCTCTACTTGTGTACTCAATAAAAGCTAAATCACTTGCCAATAATTCTTGGGCCCTTGAAACAGCAAGAAAGCAAGCTTTTAAACTGCTTAAAGTTCTCTTCAGAAATAACACTGCTTTTGCAATTTATACAGCCTTGAACTTGTTTGTGAGCTGACTCTTTAGACTTTGTAACTGGCTAGCTTTATTTAGTAAACTTTTTAAAACCTCTCACCTTTTAAAAAGCAGTTGTTTCCAGGCTGGGGTTATAAATGGAGTTCTGCGCCTCTTTCTTCTTTAATTTTGCTGTGAACAAAAATGCTAGTGTCTTCATTCAAGAGCCTGCTTTGCTTTGTACCGGCTGATTTACAATACAATGTATAAATGTAGTAACAGCCTGGAACAAAAGAGAGCCTGTTTATCCAAACAAATTTGAGGATGAGGGTGAAGAGGTAAATTGCAGCCTGTTCACTGAACTGCAGCTTGAAAGCAGAATGAAGCAACCGCGGGGGAAACGTGATGAGCAAAATGATCCTTGGGGGGTTTCAGCCCTGTAATTCTAGGGTAGCGCTGACCCAAGGAGGCCAGGCGAGCTCTCAGGGTGCCCTGGTCCTTTGGAGGAGCTTTGCTGGCAATTAGATATTTCTTTGTAGCTGATTTTTGTGCCCTGCGTGGAGCAGTAGTTCTTCTGTAGGCAGTTTTGCGAGGTCCAATGTAACCTCTTGGCAGGTCTTGCTGTAGTTCCCCCATCTGCTGTGTTTTAGACGATTGCCTCTACTTGTCCTGAGCTAAAGCCAGCAAACACATTTCTCCGATTTAAGTATTCTGGGTATTTTAGCCTTATTGTTAAGCTTGTGCATTTCAGCTATAACTGCTAAGTCTATTAGCAAAGAGATTAAATTGTGTAGAAGTTATATTACCTTGTCCAGACATGAAAAATAAATTGTTAGGAATGGGCTTCTGTCCAAGGTGTGATCTCTCCTGGAAAATATATTGGACGAAAGTACTCACTGTGGTGCTTTGCTAAAAGGCCTGTACCTTGCACGCTCGTGCTTTCTGCTTCCTGTAGATGAGTTCACTGTCTAATTACAAAAAAATGTTAAGGAAAATCATCTCTTCAAACTCACATTGATTGCACTTCCTAATGTTGGCAGTGATAAGGGTCTGGGCTGCTGAAAGTCTGTGTCTCTTTTTTAATGCTTCTGGTACTCTAACAGCATGAAAGGCTGATTTGCAGAGTGAGGAATGCTGGTTGTAACTGGGACATGGATAAGGTGAACTCTTGTTTAACGCAGCTCATCGGCTTCTTGGCTGAATAACATCCTGAATGCCGTGTAGTATTTACTGTCATATCAAGCAAAATGGAGTTTTGTCTGTTCTTTGTTTTCCTGACTATTAAGTAAAAAAGTAATTTTGGTTTTTCAGAACTTTCTTCTAAACTTTTCCTGAGTTATAAATTAAGGCTTTTCTGAGATCTTCAGCCTTGCCTGTGGGAAGAACACTTTAATTTGCTTTAACAGTAGATGAGTAATCTAGCTACACATAGTGATTTTTCAGTTCAGCTGCAGTCAGATTCTTACTCCAACTGTTCCACTAAAATTTCAAAGGCAGTAATCAATTCCCAGCCACCCTTGTTTATCCTCCTCTTGATTTTTCTTGTTCTTTTCTTGGTCTGTGGCACTGAGGAGAGCCCTATTTTATGAAGCATGTGTGCTGTATTCCTGTTAACGGTTTTCAACACAATTTTGCGAAGTCAGTGTGCTGACCTGGTTTTGCTCCATTTGGTCACAGAGATTCAAATACTTCATACTTGCCATTTCAAAGCAGATGAACAGCATCTCCTAAGCAATGTATTTTAATTTCTCGTGTCTGTTTTGGCCCTTTCCAGTGTGAAACTGGGTCAGCGTTAGTTGAACTAGTTTATCTTGTTCTCTGTATACCTGAATACAAAGGCTGAAAGCTCCTGCTTGTTGTGCAGGATCACTTTGCAGCAATTTTATAGGCACCTGAATTTGAAACACATCCTTTCAACGTCGGCAAGCTCCATTCTGCAGAGGGGTGTATGGACAGGATGGAGAAACATACGGTCTGTGAGCACAGCAGGTAGCTGCAATAGGGCCAGCAAGGAAGCTCACAGTTTGGGGTGCAGGGCACTCCTTAGATCAGCTGGAAGAGGGATATCCTGATGCATGGGATCTGCTGGCCCATGAGGTACTGGAAAGTCAGCAGGTGCAATGCACTGCTCTTGAGAAGATTGGGTTTATTCCTGTAATTAGTACATAAGGTTAATTTATTTCTGAGAATGTGTAAGAGGGAGGCTTGTTCCTTAGGGACTGCAGCCTGCTAAAGGAGCGGGAGGGATGTTATATTTTGTTTTAAGCAGCTAAGTGTGGTACGGACCATTTCCTGATAGAAGGACAGAAATATCTTCATAGCTCTTGTTCTAAAAAGCTTTGAGAAGACTGTGGGCAATGGGTCAGCCCATAAATGTTATTAATTTCATGTGGAGTGGCTAAACTTCCTGCTGACTTAGGTAATGTACCCACTGAGCTTGGATAAAGGGTTAGAGATGGCAATTACGGAAAAATCCGTTTCCGTTAAGCTTTTCTAAGCTTAACCAAACCACTGTCAATAATTACTCACTTTTTCTTGCTATTGTGCACTGAGTCTAATCCAGACTTGGTTATTTTAATTTTTTTATTGCTTGAATGTGCACGCTCAAGCTACAGGGAGAATATCAAGCTACACTGGGTACAAACATTGAGCAAATGCATTTGCTGGATATATCTGGTGTGATAAGCAGTGAATAGATTTACAGTGTGTTTGTAAGTGGTCATAATTGGGCTGTAAAAGTGCATGCTCTTGTGCTTTTATTTCTTGATTTCTCTCTGAAGTTGAACAAGGCATCTTGCAGAGTGGCATCAACCAGAAGGGCTAGAAATAGCAGCTGTTTGTTTATGCCAGGGTTTTTATTCTCTCTTCTTCCTCCTCCCTTTCTTAGGGGTAGTCTTATGCATTCCGCCCACTCTCATTCCCTTCTGGTGAATGTGCGTGGATATGCTCCAGGACCATATGTGCTCATAGATGCATACTTCAAAGGAAACTCTAGGCCGCCTAGAGAAGCTGTTTGAGTTTGGATGAGCCCTGAATTTGCTGACTGCTTCAGCATTTCTTTTGAAGAACCACATGTCAGTGCAGCCATTTCTTCAGCACCTTTACACACTCGTGAACACCCTTAGTCCCCAAAGCAAGTAAGCTGCTAATGCGCGTACTCTGTATGAGCTTAAGCAAGCTGTATTCCCCTTCAAGGCACCAGCTGGAGCTGGGTGTTTTGGTGTCTAGATAACATGTTTTAGATGACATGTTGTACTTGCCCAGCAGTGAGGATAATGTCAGGTTGTTTCTTATTTTCCCTCTCCATGCACAATGATTTCTTTAAAAAGAATTTTCCCAAGCATTTTTCATGGCATGGCAGGCGCTTGCTCCAGCTGCCTCAGGGACACTGTCTTACCAAGTTGTTATTTCTAGGTACTGAGGATTCTCACTCTAGATCAGAAGGACCTTGGCTGTGCCTGCTCGGCTGGGGCTATTCTTGGTTAGATGCCTGCTTCCTGTTTGACAAACCTCCTTAGATTCTTGGTGGCTTCCACATGACTTGAGTGTTGGTAAACTGAACATGGTCAGCGTATGCTTGGTTGGGGAATGCAGGGCATCTGGCGCAGATTTTGGCATCCTTTTATTTCCAAAACCCCAGAATTGTGCACTAGCTGCTTCATTCCAGCAGCAGCAGCTGTTGAGCCTGCACCATATTCCAGTTAAGTGTTTGCCAGGAGTTGTCAATTAAATTTTCCAGTGTGAAACACTGATCTTTCGTATGAAGCCATTTATTTTAAAAAGCCTCCCTTCCTATTTTTATGGCTATTTGGTTTGCTGCTCTTGAAAAATGAGTGATTGTACTTGGCAGATGCTTCAACAGACTCTTACATAGCATCTTTCACTCTATGTGTGCTCTAACCCATGGTGCTGATCTTCATTAATTTTTCTCTGTAGAAGCAAGTTTCATATCTCAGATAGGCTGATCCTGCTTGTAGCTTGCTGGAGGTAAGGGAAGGGAAATAGTCTGATTTTTCACAGGTGTTGCCATGCAGTCATGCATTTCCTTCTCCAGCCTTCACACTTGGGTCAGCCATGAAATGCAGCATGCGAGGGTGTGTATGGAAACTGTCAGCTGAAAAAAAACCCCTCTGAGCGCAGGGAATTGGTTGTATCAGGGATGAGCAGTCTTGCTTGCTTTCCTCCTAAGACAGCAGCATCAAATTGCCTTTAGAGACTTGACAACAGCAAAAGAAAATGACTTCTCCCCCTTTCCCTGCTTTTGGAAGAGCAAGTTCTTGTTATCCAGGCTGCTCGTGAAGGTGTGAATCTTTGTTATCCCTACGATGATCTGTGGGTGTGCTGCAGGGGCTTCTCGGCTCCCCAAGCACGTACTTGTTTCCCTGTTATACACCGCTGGTGGAGTGTTTGTGTTCACAGGGACATTTGTTTACAAATGATATCTGTTTCTCCTGAGACTGCATCTTCTGATGATGATCAATGGCTCGGTTACTTTTAATAAAGGTAAGACAGTCAGACATAAGAATTCTTTTGAAGCTGTTGAGGCCTCGTTTGAGTCATATAATACCTTAAATGAAAACAGAGAGAATAGAAAATGTAGAAGCAAATGACAGGTGTTGGCAGGAGGGATGTTTAGGAAGTTTACAGCTTTCACAGCTTTCTTTTCTGCTCAGGGCAGATGATTGCTCTGCCTTTAGGCACAGGCAAACTGCAAATGAGAAGATGGTGGAGAAAAATGGGTAGCAGCAGCAGGGGCGTGGGTGATGGGGCTAACACATCTTCCTTTTTCAGCACCGCTCCTCTTTCTGGTGGACCAAGTTCACTGCTTGGTGCTGATGCCCTTGGCCCCAGGAAGGTGGTTGTGGGATGATTCTGTAGTCTATGATACATATTCCAGTATGTTTGGTCTTCCACAGCCTCCCTACCTAAGAGTGTGCATACAACAATTTAACTCTTTGGCCAGTTCAGGCTGTACACAGGCTTTTGTCAAGCTAGCAAAGCAGTGGTGCTTTTCTGCAGAGATGGTAAAAGGAGACCTTTAAATATTACATTTTTTTCTTTAATGAGAATGGATACATAGGGGTGAATGCTGAGTGAGGATATCCCTGCAATTCGCTTTTCCAATAATAACGAACTTTAAGGCAGCACACTTACGGCCTTTAAAACTCTTATAGGCAAAATAGGTCATCAGAGGTTCAAAAAATTAAGTTTCAGGAAAAAAATGAAGTAGAAGTACAGTGTGTGTTGTGCTGGCTAATTTGAATGCTGGGCTTATGCTTCTGCACTGCAGAGGTGCAGGCTCTTCTTTCCCTGCCTACTTCCTATCTTATTAGCTTCAAGGCTTTGAGCCAGTGCATGTTGTTAGTTCTTTACATGTCTCACTTCTCTGCCATGCTGCTGCATGGTTAAACAGTTGGCTGGTGTCATGGTGATGGCAAACAGCTTATTGTTTTGCAGTCAGCTGAGTGTCACTTTCCATGGCACCTGGTATCTGACTACAGTTTGAGAGCCACTGCCCTAGTCCTACTGGACTTGCAAACTCTTACACAACTAGCGAGGTGCACTGTTTTCCGCCTGGAAGATAAGGTCTTATTGTACATGGGAAATCTAGTGTAGGTATTGGTTTGTACTAACCACTGATGATGATGTTAGGGAACAGACTGTGTGGGTTTTATTTCCTGAGAATCACAGAGTATTTGTGGTTTGGAAGGAATCTCTGGAAGTCATCTGGTCCAACGCTCCTGCTCAAGCAGGGCCTCCTAGGTGTCTAGGAGGGTTTTGAGTATCTCCAAGAGAGGAGATTGCACCTTTTCTGGGCAACCTGTGCCAGTATTGGGACAGTGAGAAAGTGTCCTGATGATCAGAGGGAACCTCCTGTGTTTTGGTTTGTGTCTGTTGCCTCTGCTCCTCTCACTGAGCACCTCTGAAGAGCATCTGGCTCAATCCTTTTTGTGCACTCCCTTTAGGTATTTATATACATTGACAAGGTTCTCCCTGACTCTTCTCTTCTCCAGGCTGAACAGGCCTAGCTCTCTCAGCCTTTCGTAAGATGCTCCAGTCCCTTAACTACTTGCAGCTCTTTGTTGAAGTCTCTCCAGTATGACCA
This sequence comes from Psilopsiagon aurifrons, assembly GCA_025447955.1. Classification (NCBI taxonomy): domain Eukaryota; kingdom Metazoa; phylum Chordata; class Aves; order Psittaciformes; family Psittacidae; genus Psilopsiagon; species Psilopsiagon aurifrons. The sequence continues at coordinate 80,976 of JAOEHY010031126.1, forward strand.
AGTCCCTCTTGTACCTGGGAGCCCAGAACTGGACACAGTGCTTCAGACGTGGCCTCGTCTCTCTCAACCTACTGGAAACACTTTGTCTAAAGCAGCGCAGGACACCATAGGGTTTGAGCAGCAGAGAAGTGGGATTAAAAAGCACCTTGACTGGCTGCCACTGGGAAGCTGGAAGAAGCTGCTGTGAGCAAGGTGTGGAGACACTGGGAAACATGCGGCGGTGTTTGCAAGAGGTCTTGCTTGACAGATGCAAGGGGGAGCTTTTAGAGGGAAAGATGTGTTTGGTCTTGTAGGTTATTGCCGATGTGTGTATTTTTATCACTAGTCCTGAAAATAGTTTATCCCCAGCTTAAATCACGAGTTCTAGAACCAAACGATTGAGGGAATGTCAGCATTTTCTTAAAAGAAGAATAATCCCCTTGTTTCTGGGATTAACTTGAGAAGGCAGAGCAATGTAAAGTGCTTAAAAATGAAAGGTAAATAGAAACATGCCTTATTTGCTTTGTGAACCTGAGATCATCAGTATGGCTAGGGCCTGGACTGCTTGGCAGCCTGCATATCCTAGTGCCTGGGTGGCTCAGGTACTGAGACTGCACACAAGCTGTGGTGAAGGCTTCCTGCTGAAGCGTGGATCAGGCTGGTGGGGTTACCTCCCAGAGACTTGAATATGCTTGTAGTCTTCAAAAGTAGCTGCCAGGCCGAGTGCTGTTCCCCTTTCTTTTTGGGGCAGGGTGGAGTTCAGTGGTTTCGATCCTGCCCGCAGTTCCTTGTGCCTGTCTCTCTCCTTCCCTGCAGCTGGCGGGTGCTGCTTCCTCCCGGAGCTGATTCAGCTTGTGGCGTGGCTGCGCTTTGTGCCAGACCTGTGAGATGTTTTGATTTGGGGGCGATTTATTTGGGTTTTTTTAAAGAACGCTGTGATCTTTTGGAGATTTCATTGTAAAACTCCACATGTGAACGTGCACCCAGCTTGCCTGTGGTTAGGCAAGCAGCTGAACCGGCACAGGGGAAAGGTGTGGTAGCCCTCCTCTGAGGCAGGGAGGCATAGGGGAGGTGGCGGGGGGAAGGAGGCAGGTCCCAAACCAGCTTTACCGACGGAGGATTGGCAGGGTGCAGCACCATCCTTCCCCAGGTGTTTGCTGCGCCTCCCCCCCTCCCTGAGGTCGCTGCCCACTTGCTAAAAGATGGTAAAACAGAGTCCAAGGGACCTCCCCGGGAGCCGGGGGGACTTTTCCTCCAACTTCTTGGTGGCAGAGCTGCAGGCACAGCCCCACTTGCTGCTGCGAGGCTGGGGATGTTTTCCCATGGGGTGAGGCTGCATGGTGACGGAGCAAGTGTCCCTTGTCCCCCTTGTTCACACTGCTGTAGCTAAACCGCTCTAATCCTGGTCCAGAACAAAGGGATCAAGGTTGGGCCATATCTGCAAATACAAGTCTTCTTTCATGGTATGAGTTGCAGCATCAGTGGGAATGTGCTGTGGTGGAGCGGAAGAGGGGTCAGAGCTGAAAGTGCTTGTACTCTGAATGAGACCTGCAGGACCCAGGTCCAAGTTCCTCTTCAGTAATTTCATTTTTCCCTGCACTGGAGCTGGATTTATCGTAGCCCTGGAAAAGGCATGGGCATTAGCTGTGTTATTATTGCCTTGCTAAGGAGCTTCTACTTAGGTATTAGTTTTTTCTGGCTCACCTCAGTGAGGAATCCTGTCTAACAGCCAAAGAGAGCCTAGCCCTTATAAAAACCACCCATAACATCCTCTCCAAGCATCTGTTAGCTGTGTCCCAATTGGCTCGAAATATCTGCGTACTTGGTGCTTGTGAGCAAAAGCTATGTGAACCTGCCAAAATTATGCCCCTGGCTGCAGAGAGAAGAGGCACATGGAGTCCAATTACTGGCTCTAAGCAGTATAAAATAATGTTAAATAACTCCGATTTTTAGATTTAATTAAAATGAAAGGCTAAATTGTCACAGTCACTTCTGGATTCTCAGTGAAGGGTAGGAGTTTGCAACATTTCTGCTGCGAGGTCTAGGGGAGAAACTTTGAAATTGCTCTAGTAGTGCTGGAAAATGGAGATCTGAAAATATTTGGCCTTGCTGAGTGTGCTGAACATGCTCCCGTTAATGCTTTTTGTTGCTTGCTCCCAACTGACAATGACACATTCACTTAAGTCATGAGGGAAAAAAATAAGATCTGAAAGCAGCTGATTATGAATCATACCAAAAACCCCCAAACAAAAATCCAGCTCAGCATTTACAGTCACAAGAGAAAAAAAAATAATTTGGGGAAGCACCCAAAGTAGCTGGCGAGTGGTTGTGTGTTGATACTTGACAAGAGTGATTTCTGTCCCATGTCAAACAACGTATTTTGTAGTAATCTTTCTCTGCTTGTACCGAGATTGCCGGGTCTGACTGACAGCTTGTTCATTTGCTTGTTCATTCATGGGGTAATCTGTTTTGTCTCCTACGTCTGTATGAAGCTCAAGAAGAAAATTACAGGTAGGCTATTTTTAGGGGGAAAGGACTCTTCCCTGCTCATCTCCCTGTGTGGAAAGTTGCAGGCTGTGTTCAAGGGAGAAAAGGAAACCTCTGTTCTGCAGCTGATTCTGGGATATCATTATAACACTTTTCTAATGAAGCTCTCGAAGCGCAGTGGTGGGAGCCAGACCCAGATGGGTCCTTGGCAGAAATTGATTTGGAGAATTCCCACAGCTTCTTTAAAAATCTGTTTACTTGTGTTTTGTGCTGCCAATTTAGCTCTTAAACCTGTTTGGTTTTTTTCTTCAAGGTGGAAGAATTAACCATCCTCTGAGAGTAATAAGAATTTCCTTAGCTTTTTGGATGTTACTCTAATTATGGGGTTATAACTGCACTACTTAGGTTTTATGCCGATAGCATTTAAATTATTGCAAGGAATTGCAAAGCTGTACTCTGGTTGGACCTTTTGTTGAAAAAAATATAAAATTCTAAGTCCTCAAGCTTTCCTGAATTATATGTTTTCTGAGAGAGATTGTAAAGCCAATCCAACCTTGGAAATCCTGGCCTCTTTGCGCTGACATGATGCTGAGCAATGCCTAGGCAAGTACATTTATGAAGTGACGTGATTGGAAGCTGTGAACCTATGTAATTATCTACCTCCAGATGCACAAGCTATACATTCAGTGTTACCACCTCACTTAAGTATGGTCTAAAGCCTGACTTCTTTCACAAAACTTGCAGTATTTCATTGGATATTTTTTATTTAAGCACAGCTCCTCAGAGTCATATGAGTAATAATTCCAGCTTTCAATTAAATTCCTACATTTCAGAAAGAGTAGTGAAAGACATAAAATCAGTAAAAGTGCATAGCTGCTCAAAAATCACAAGATAATAATCAAGCTGTATGGGAGGGGAAGGGATGCTCCATGTATATTTGGCTTTGTGTTTCTTTTCTTTCATGGGGAGGGAGTGGTATGAGTCATTGCTTTGGAAGTACTTGGGGTTGGCACAAGTACCGCAAACCATGGCACCATTCACCAAAGCAAATAGTGGCAATGCACTCAGACCCCTCTCTGATTACTTCCTTCATCATTTTCCAATGGGCCTAAGCTACAGCTGTCACCACTCTAAATGCAGGGCAGATCCATGTTTACTGGAGTTAATGGGAATGTTTGTGTGTTTGTCCTGTGTCCCCCAGCCTTGTTAAGTGATGCGAGATCCCCAGTATTGGATGTCCCTTTTGTGGACATCGTCCAGGTTGACCAAGGTGCTGGGTTACTGTGCACAAGGGTGTTCCATCCTAGGAGAGTAAGGGTGGCAGCTTTATGCAGTAGGTAGGTTCATAACAGAGCTCCTGCCTACACACATATCCTTCAATTTGAGTGGGCCAAGGACATGCATGTTATTAGATGCCACAATGAAGAGAAGCTTAGATGTCAGTTATTTTAAATAGTATGACTCATCCCTTATCCTTTTACCTTGTACTCCCTCTTTTCTCATGGTTTTGCTCCTCTAGGCTACAGATCATTAGATTTGCTAAAACCGCTGTTGGTATCTTCAAGGCAGCTGGATCACAGGGACTTACCTTTGCTGGACCAGACATGTCTGTCTGATAGTCGCCTGGCTCTGTTTGAAATGTCAGTTCTAAACGGCTGCTTACAAAAGAAAAGATGTAAAATATTCTGGTAACAAGGCACTGGAGCTGGACGCTGCTCATGCAAGAGCTCTAAAGGAATGAAAATAAGAAACTGTTTCTGGTTTGCCGTCTGCTTAAATAAACCAACAATATACCAATCTAGTGAGGGCTTCTGGGGTCATGTGGGGAGATTAGCAGTAAATCTGGCTCCTGTATTAGATAGTTTTGTAGAAATCAGAATAGGAATAGAAGTAGTAGATAACAGAAATATAATGCATGAGAGATGAGGCAGCATGTCTTCTGTAAAGGGAAGTTATTTCTAATGAATCTGTGGAAGTTTCTGAAGGAAGCTACTACATGGATACAGCAGATCTAGCTGATAGCTTGTCAAAAACTCTTTGAAAATACAAGTACAAGCTGTACTTCACAGAAATCTGTTAGAACCACAGTTATCAGGGAATGAAAGAAAATGTCTTCTCACAAATTGTCAAATGGTTAAACACAGGAAGTGAAGAACTGGAATACCTGATTAGCATGCCTGTTCTATAGCAGCTATTACTGGGATGAAGCCTTTCAAAGATCTGTGCTGTTGTCAGAGCTGTTCTGATTCAATCAAATGATTTGATTTTAAGTAGATGACAGAACTCGTAGAGGATACCAAAATTATTTACAATAATCTGACCCAAAGCTGCCTGAAACAACTTGCAGAAGCTCTTTCAGCACAGAGCTGGAAACATGCGCAGATGAAATTCGGTGCCAATGAATGCAAAATAATGCGTGGATGGGGAAAAGAAATAATCCTCTTCTTGCTGAGGGGGTAAAAAGGAAAAAAAACACCCTACTGGAGGTACAGTGGATAATTCTTTGTAAATGTCAGTTCAGTGTGCAGTGGTACTCAGTAAAGTAAATAGAACAACAAGAAATACTGGGAGAGGAGTAGAGAACAAAATCAGAACTATCTCTGTGAAGCTACAGATACGTAAATATTTGCATCTGAGGTACTATGGAGGGTTCTGGTCACCTAATCTCAAAACAAAACAGAAATAGAAAAGAAACAGAGAAATGTAGGAGACCTTGGGGTGAAAAAGATTGGGACAACTTTCTTAATAAGAAGGATTCTTCAGTTGAGGGGTGGATAAAGCAAGAGAGAGAAAATATGAAGTAGTTTACAAGTACAGACTAGGAACAATACAATTATCAGACAGCAGGCTTAAATGCCCCATCTCCGATTCAAGGCAAAGCTAAACCATGGAATGGCTGCAGGAAGCTTTTGGATGCCAGTGATATGAAGAAGAGATTGGGCATATACACAGAAAATAAGGCCTTTGGTAACTTTTAAGCCTTGATGCAACTTCTAATTTAGGAAGTCCTGAAACCCATTTTCTTAGGAATCCGGGGGGCTGTTCGGAATACACAATGACTGATCTCCAGTGGCTACTGCTGGCCACTGTTAAAATGTGGTTCATCGTCCCTGGCTGTTTTCAGCAAGGCACCTAACTTGTAGGCCTGTACGGTTATTTAAGGCAACCTCTATCATCAGGGAGGGAGGGAAGGAGAGGCTGAGGTGATTCATGCAAGCCTGAGATAAGTGCCTAAAGGGAGCTGAATAGCTCCCAGGAGAGCTCAGTCTCCTTGAGAACAGAAATAACCTGACTAGTTTGGGCTGCTCTGCAAAAAGTAAGATGAAGTCTGATCTCAGGGAAGGGTGTTGGGCTAGAGGATGTTTAGTCTGTCTTACTATGATTGATCTCAGGTTTCTAAACAACAAAAAAGACCTGTGCATTGAAGTAGGTGGGTATCACAGGCCTTAATTCAGAATGGCTTACCATACTTACAGTGGGTATGTTGGACTGGCTTTCAAATGTGTCTTGAGCTCATTCAGCAGTGGGTGGTGAGGGATGGCTGTGGATGATCATCGGTGTGAAGAGGGGCTCCAGGCTAAGCGTCCAGGTTTAGTATTGTCACCTTCTTTTGTTCCAGCCTTCTAACAGAGGTGGTGTTGTCTGATGAGGGGCTCAAGGGCTCAGGGGAATGGAAACAAATCCTGCTGGAATAAAGGACAAACATTGTTACAGATTAACATCTAAATACCTTTAATTAATGTAATAACATTTCCTGAATTACACCCAACATAGAGTGCTCTTCAGTACATTCCACTGGTGCCCAAGAGAATAAAATGTGATTAATTTCATAAAAAGTTGCTATCTTTAGACTAGATGCGATAAATAGCTCCACAGGTCTGTGCTGGGGGTTCCTGAACTGAGTGCTGAGACAGATTCAGTGGCTGAGGAGCCCACCAATTTGCTCCAGGCCAATGTGCATGTGAGGGAGCTGGAGCTGATCTAGGAGACAATTGCCCTATGCCTGGGGCAGGCTATTTGGGTGTATGTCATCCATGAGGGCAGCTTGCCTGATGTGGTAACTTAATCATGCATCAGATTGTGGAGATTGGTTGCAGTGATAGTAAATAAGAACATCTGCTTTATTAAGGGCCTTAAATTTGTATAGCATCTCTGTACAAGGGACCGATTCCAAAGTAATGAAGTTCATCTATCTGGCGGTGCAAACAGCTTTTCTGTGTGGCTCTGCTGCCAGATGAAAGAGTGGGATAATTCATCTTTTTTGTGTTCTAGACAAGGTAGTAAACAGGTAAACTCACCAGCTCAAATTCAGAAAGCGTGAAGGTCAGTATTTAGTTTTTTACCTTTGATTGCATCGCTGCTTTGCTGAATAGTAAACCCGAAAAGTATGTGCCTGTCTCATTTTTAGGTTTGGATTTCTAGATTACCACCAGATGCTTTAAAACTGATATAACCATGGGGTAAGTGTGATCTCAGGCTGCAGAGTGTGAAGGCATTAGTCACCACGGGCATGCCTGCAGTAGAAGGTAAGATACCTCTGCCAGCACACAGCACAACTGGTGGCCCAGCATGCCCAGGGTTTTGTTCTTTCTTGCCTCTACCACTAACTCCCTGCAAACCCTTTCAAGAAAGAGGAAAAAAATCTGTATTGTGGGGGAATGATTTCCCATTCAGCCTTGATTTGTACGCCAGTTAATCAAGAAAGAAATTAAGAACATGCTATCACCCAGATTTTAATTGAATTGTTTAAAAAGCAGAGTTGTGGAGGAGGTTTTAAGATATGATATGCAAAAGAAAAGTTGGAGTTTACAATGAAAATCCCAATGTTTAATCTATTGTTCCCATAGCAAAGCCCATGTAACTCTATCTTACAGCTATTTCAAGAGTGATTGAAAAAGAATTACTGAAGTACCCAAGGGAGAAAAGAGTTGGGAAATGCAGTGCTTTCGAATTGCTGTCACAATCACATGGTGAAATACTGCTTAGTACAAATGTGATAGATAATATCCTCAGTTAGCTGTCTTTTCATTAGGAATTGAGACATTGAAATCTTGTGATTCAATTTGCTGTACAGTGGGGTGACCTAGAGAACAATCCGGAAGGAAAGAGAAGCTTTTTGTGCCAGCTGTTTGCCAACAGCTTACCAAAACTCAGTGCTACAAGAATGTTCTTCGCAATTTTCCAGGGTTATTTACTGCTTTGAAATACATACTCCCCTACTAAAAAAAGAGCCTCTTTTAAAATGTATCCTTGTTTTCATGTGGTTTATATATCTTTACTTTTATTTATTACTGTAAAAACCTTTATGCCACAATTGCAAATAGGCATTTATTGCTGCTGCCACTGATTCAAAATAACTGACATTCTGAAATAGGGTCCATGAGAGGTTTAGGTGGAAGCAAGTCTAAAAATTTTGTTTCTTTCTCCAAGAAAAGGTAATCTAACCTTTTTAATAGACAGATGCTTGACACATATCGAAAAAAACAAATCTTGTATTTGGGGAAGTCTTTTTGAACACTGACAACAAATCAACTTAGCAGCATTATGGAAAAACTTTCTTCTCTGCCCCTTTTGGACATTTGAGAAAGGCATTTCATATGCACATAGCTTCCATGTGCAATTAGCTGGAGAATTGGCTGCTTGTGATTTTTGAATCATTCAGGAAAGTAACACCTGCTTGGCTTCTAAAATTGTACCTTCATGGTAGCACCACCTAGTAATTATTATTCTGAGTCATCAGCTAATGCTCATTACCACTTCATAGAAGCAGTATAATTAAAAATTCTGTTCGGTATTCCAGTAACCACCAAGCTCAAAAGCTAAAGACACAACTTTAGAGAAGTTAGCTGCAGCATATTACTTGGTCTCTTGAATGTTTTCTGAAAGCTCCTGAATTATTCCTGAGAGTTGCATTTTCATTTTTCCTGGTGTATCTTGAATACAAGTAAATGTTAGGAGGGAAATGAGGGCCGGAGCACCAAAGACTGCCTGTCCAAAACACGGTTGGCTCTGGAAAAGGTTGGGGTCAGATCTCAATGGAAATCAGCTCTTGGCACTCGTTGCTTTGAAGGTCTACAGAAGCAGTTGATCCCTGACCAAAACATGATAGGCTGACTGGAGAAAATAACAGGAAAAATTACCTATTCTGTAATGGTTAATTTTGAGTTGAACAAGGCACTTTGGGTTCTTTCCTCAGTTCAGATGCAGGTGAGCCCAAGATGTTGGTTTGTGTTGTTTTTCTGTGAAGAAAGTTGATTCTGGAGTAGCCACTGATCTTTCTGCAAGGCTTTCATGTGCAAGGTATAGGGGTGCCTGGACTTGGGGAGCACCTTCAGCCAGAGCTGGGCAGCTGACTATACAGCCCATCAGTCTGTCCTTTCTCTTTCCTTCCCTCCCCTGGCCCAAAGGCATTTCTGTATGTGAAGAGAAACATCCCTGGTGTGTAGGAGAGAGCAGGTGAGCTAGTTGTTTAGTTTCTTGATTGGAAGATAGAAGACTGAACTTGTAAATTCTGTTCCAATTTAGGCAAAAGAGAGATGATTTACACAGAGATCCCTGGTTTGGTGGTTTTCAGAGTAGCTCAAAGCATAAGGGACTCGAGCAACTTCTTATCAATCTTATAAAAGCTGCCAAGCTCCTAAGAACATCTTCGATCCAGTGGATTGGTGTTTTCTGATCAAATTAGCTCTAGGAAAAAGTCTTATCACCTACAAACTAACACAGACAATGATTGTCACCTCTATCATCCTCACTTTACCTTCTCTCAAATAAATTAAATGGATTGTCTGTAGTATCTGTCTTTAAGTCTAGTCCTTTAATACAGCATATCACTTTTGTGTGAGCTTTTACTGATTTAATGACATTAGATGCAAGTAGTTGATGTCACGAGCAGATACGTTTTGGGAAGTCCAATGCTAAATGACATGATTATGTCTCACAGTTTAAACATAGTATTTTGCTGCTATGTGTGTTGGAGTATCACATTTGCTCTCTCTTCACTTCCCTGGAGCAATTGTGCTAGTGGGCAAACCACCATGACCCTTATGTTCTTTCACATTACTGTCTTCCAAATTGCATTCTAACACTGTGACCTAAATTTTGGGTCTGCTTTTTTGAGTGATCCTGTTTGGTTACAGTAATAATGCTGCTGTTCAATTGAGCCTCTTGTCCTGTGTGATCCACATCATCAGACTTTTGGACTCAACTTGCCTTTTTGTGTAGGTCACGTGAAAATTGATGGAACAGTGGATTTATGCCAGCACTGACTTTCTCAAATAGGACTTTCACACTCCTGGAAGACTTGCTTTAGTTCTTGATTCCCATAAAGACTAGAGGAGCTGGTATACCCAGGATTGGATGACAGTGGTTGAGCATGGTGACCTAACTATTTCAGCTGCTGCTTTGACTTGTGTGGCATCTGTTTTTCAATAGAACTGTTTAGTTATAAGAAGCTATTATATGTTTAGTTTGCTGAAAGAGACCTTGTGCCTTTATTAACCAAACTTATCAGGCTGGGGACATTTTCTGGGTAGGATTATAGGTCTGTTTTTCATAAGGCTGTATTGACTGATTTACTGAGGAATCTGTACCTTAGTTCTGTTGCTTGAGATAAATGCTGACTTAAATGGCTTGCAGTTGCCACAGTGACCTCATTTGCAGTTCCTAAATACTGTGAAAATGCTTCATGCTCTGTCCTCTAATATGTTCTTAAAGCATGATACTTAGCTAGTCTTCAGCCCTGATGACTCCTTGGTCCACGCTTCTAAACCTTGTGGGAGCAAATGATTTAGTCTGACAGATCTTCAGCATTTTAACTTTAACAAATGCTATATAACATCTTCTGTAACTGGCTCAGAAAATGGTACCAGCTGACTTTCAAAGCTCAGGCAAAATACTGCAGTGGTAGCGTGAGGGGGTGACAGTCTCCATCTCAATGCACCCAAAGCCTCAGGTTTCACAGCAGAAGGCTGGTGAGTAGAAAATCACTGCTGAAGGCTGTGCACCTGAGCCAGATATGCCCAACAGCCTGCGCTGTGCTAATGGCAGCTTTTGGGAACATTTGCTACTCCATTTTCCTCAAAGGCGACTAATGAGCAGATAGCAGTGACCTAGTCACAGTCAGGGTGGCATGCTCTGCTAGTATTGCTATTGGTACCTGCAATTCAACCATAGTCTAATCTCACAGATGTAGTTTGATTTAACTTAATTTGAGGGTAATATCTTACAATATTGAGAGATATTTATGAAATGAGTTCCTTGAAGCTCTTTCTTCCTGCTCTTAGCATCACTTAGTCTTGGAGGATGTCTTTTATCTTGAAACAGATTTTACTTACCCATTAAGAAAGCTATTTCAGTTGTCTTTGTGATATTTTGCTCTTGCATATTAACTTTGCTGTTCTGCTTCCTTTCCTAGTTGAGTCTTAATGTTCTTGCATTGTTAGTGGCTGTTTATTTCATTTAAGGATGTGTATGCTGGAGAGGAGAGAGAAACAGTAGGAAGTTAGCTGAGGGAACCAGGTATCCATATATATGTATATTTTTTATACACATATAATAAATGTATATGAATGTTACTGATTTTTCCAAAAGTATCAGAAACGTGGCTCTTGCATGAAGCACTTGTGCTCTGTTAACGCAGGACGGGGTCTCCCTGCCTGACCCCCACTCCCTGCTGCAGCCATGTTCAGCTCTTTTCTGGTTTGTTTGCATGCTTGGCAGCTTGGAGCGGGGGCAGAAGAATGAAAAGGAAAGAAGAGCCCTTGCCAGGGCAGTGGGCAGGGAGATTGCAGGCTGGGAAGAGATTTTGGGGTTTGGGCAGGGATAGAAGGAGCTGGGAGGTGGTCATGCTCTCCTCAAATGCAGAGGAGACGAGAGACCTGCTGTGTGTGCTTCCTCTGCTTATTTCTCTTCTCAGGCAGCAAAACTGCCTGGGTTTCCTGATACACTCCACCAAGGTTTTGCTGCAACACTTCGCACCTGTGTTCAGTCTCTGCAGTTTCTCAACAGAGCTATAGCTGCTCCCTTCCCTAAAACAGAGAACTACATTATGTCCTCCTTTCTCCCACTTTGACCCCCAAATCATCCCACATTTCAAGTAGAAAGCACTTTATATCAGCAGGCATATTTTTAAGAAATCCATGATGGACATCTTTACAAGAGCTTTCTCAATTTGCAGAGTACTTTAGCGAAAGGACTGAGACAGAGTAGTTATTTCTTCCCCTATATGCAAAGCAATCATTTTGGCTTACACTTTCCTGCATGAGCAAGGAGCTTCTCCACTAATCAGCATGCTCCTTTGAAGTAAACAGTAGTTTGCAAGGAAAAATCCTCATCAGTATGGTGAGGTCGAGTTATACATATATATATGTGGTTTTTTACATATCCAATTATAGGAGAGAAAGTTATGTAAGAAAGAAATGCCATCTCCGCAGCCATAGTTTCAGGAGCTGTTGAGTATTATTACCCTTGCCCTTTCTTAGAGAAAATTCCTGCAATGAGTTGTCCAGGTTTCTGGACAGTGCTCATGTGACTAATAGTTATATTTTTTTTTTTAGCTTTGGCTGACATAGTGGCCAGGAATATTTGCATATTGAACCACTGCAAGATGTTTTTTAAATGACTGCCATGTACATACCAGTGCTATAGGAAGACAGACAGAACTGGGACACAGGTGGACCAGGTTCAAGTCATGTTTCAATCTTTGCATCATTTTATGGTCTTGAGATATAACTGTATCTCAAGATTTCCCCTGAGTATCTTTCTCCTGGTCATCCTAAGGAGGTTGCCTTCTGCTTCTGTTGCATGGCCGGAGACAACTGAAATAGGTTGATATGTTGCTTTACATTAAAAAATGTAAAAAAACTTATTTTTTTGTAATCTGTGTTGTCTCAGGTGCCAGCTAGCAATGTGGGGTACAAAGACTAGCACAGCTGAGGTGGAAGCATGTGTTAGCATGGGTGAGCAATTTTTTAAGCCAAGTTTGCTGCCTAAGAAGCCTTCATGATAACTACTTCAGTCACAGCTCTTGGTACGTGTTAGAGCCTTTAGAAGGACTGCAGGTTTTGCTGCCCCGCCTCATAAGGTTATTTTTCTACTAAGATTGTTTTCTGAAGGGTAGAGGTGAGAATTACAGAAGCAATAAGTGGTAACCATCGGCCATTATAAATGGCAGAGTGTTAACTGGAATTTAAAAATCTATGCAGACTGCTGTATCTCTGTCCATGAGAAGTAGTCCAGTGAGTCTCAGTCCTATTATCATGGATGTGCAACTTGTAAAAATCAAGTCATTTTCTACTGGTTCCTTCTACTGGTTCATTTCTTCCTGGAAATAGAGACTTTGTTTTTAGCCCAAGCTATATCTGCTTCTTTGTCCCCATTACCTCCTACAGAAAAGCCATTTGTTTCTTCTCACTCTTCCGTATCAGTTTATTTGAGAATTCAGCAGCTTCTCAGCTTGGCCCTGGTGGGCTGGGAATTAAAAGCTCACCTCTTCTGGATGGCCTGATGCTTTCCAGAGTACACTTCGTTCATGGGCAGCAGGGGTCCTGCAAGAAGTGTTTCTGAAGCCAGGGAGATGTTTAGCCAGTCCTTTGGCATTGGTGTGGTATGATCTGGTTAGCTGAGGATCCTGCTTTTTGGAAGACATACAGAAAGGATGAGAGAAGTGGAGTTTTGCTGCAGGGGTGGAGGAAATGTCGATCAAAGCTGAGAGGTTGTAAGAAATGATGAAGGAAAAGCATCATATTCTCCCTGAATATAAGCAAGACTTCAGGAGTCCAGATTAGCCAAACAGCCTGAGACTTGAGGTGTTTTGAGCATGTTCTCTCTGGGATACGTCAAAGGATCATCAGAAAAGGATGAACATGCTGCCTCTGAAGCTGTTGCCCTCTGTTCTCTAGATCAAAAGATTATTTAATATCTCTGAGAAACGTCCAGTGCCCACTTTGCATCTCAGCTGGTGCATGTACCAGGCCAAAAAGGAGCCAGCACTACCAGTAGCTAGAACCTGGCCCCTGGCACTGTGTTCCAGCATGCCAAAACACATGCTTGCTGCCTCTGGGGCAGTGCCTGCCTGTGTTTGTGGTGAGTTCTGCCCCTGCTATGCTGGTGCTTTTTGATGTACCTCCCAAAATCTCCAGGGCAAAAGGCTGAGCAGGGCTGTTGACTTGAGTATTCTTCTTGCTTTTAAACACTGCTTGAAGAGCCTTACTTGAAGAATCTTTCTTTGGACCATTTACTGTTATAAATGGATGCTTTGAGCCTTCAAAAATATATCCTTGTAACTGTGCCAGAGAGAAGCGCTAGTCCCACTTTGGAGATGTAGAAATAGGAGGTTGGATGACATGGCCCAGCCCTGGTTCCTCCAGGAGCTTGTGTGTCACTGCCCCAAACCATCACCATGCTTTGGCCTTGGTCCTCCAGGGGCTGTTTTTTGGAGGGGAGAATAAAATATGAGGGTGGCTGAGGAGGTAACTGGGGTTTAAGAATCTGCTATCCACATCACTGTGGTGCTGTGCCAGCAGCTGCCTCAGCTCCCTGCTGGGGCTCAGCTGGGAGAGGTGCCAGTGGGTGCCCAGCCCCGTGCTGACAGGCAGCTACTTATCTTTCATGCTCTCCTGATCTGTCGTCATGTGAAGCGTTATCATCTGCACCACTGGTGCTGGGCAGCTGCTCTCTGGCACACCTAAGGGGGTGGTTTGCTTTCAGAGTTGTTTGAATGGCCAAAATCTGTCTTCCCCAGTGTGTGCAGCCTGGGCAGGGTGTTATGTCCATCCTCCCCTTTTTTATTCTATAGAAACAATGTGAGCTGTAGTTCTAATTTGAAACTGTCCTAGAGCTGGCAGCCTTTCTTACAGACTGACTGATTCTGGGTGGTGAAAGTTTGGTTGATGCCATGCAAGTCTGGCACCCTAAAAAGTGCATGATTTCTCTTAAGAGCTTCTTGAAGGCTGGCTGAAATGCCTTGATCCTTACAAAGTGCCAGTCTTTTAGGCTGAGAAATCATATGGCTCATCTTACGCAGGAAAAGGATTGATGATCTTCAAAGTTTAGCTCTGTAATGGGTATTGGTTCTTCTGAAAGTAATACAAAGGCAGACCACTTTTTACCCTGTAGCAGAAGAAATGTCCCTGGAACACTTTCTGGTCATAGCCATATAAACCTTGCCCTATGACACAGTAAAGGACCTGGGCTTCCTCAGTGTCAATTTGAGTTTTAATTTTTTTTCCAAAATAGCAACGTGTGTATTTTGCGGTACTTTCTTCAGGATCACCTGCTGACTGCATCTGCACCGGCTTATGGAAAAATCTAACTTGAGCTTACTTCTTGTGTGTTCAAGCCACCTTATTACTTCAGGGATCCACCTGAGAAGTGTGTTAATGGCGTTATGCCAACATGCTCAGCTCTATAAAAACCACTGAGATGAACCTGCTCCAACTGCTGAAAGCCAGAAACAACTGCCCTCTTGTCTGCACCAGGAAAACTACAAGTTGTTAATTTGCCATCGGCCAGCAGCTGCTCTCAGGCTGGCAATGGTGGAACTGGTAAACGGATCTCAGGCATATTTAACACTGCAATAAAACATAATTTAGAATTACAGAGCAGACTGGTAATGCTGCCTATTATCAAGGTTGTTTGACACTTCCCATTATAAGACTCTATTTTCAGCCGCTCACACGTTTGCCAAATTTTAACAGCTTGCACTGAGATTTCTTTAACTTGATGGCTGCCTCTTGCTGAATATTCTGTTTTTGTTGTTTAAAAAGAAAAAACAGCATTTAGGCAGAGCAGCTTAGTTGTTTCGAAGAAAGAAGACTGAGAAAATATCTTGTTAGTCCTGTTAAATTTAGGTGACCTTTTCTTTTAATAGCTCAGAGGCAGGATTTGGCAATAGCTGGGAGCCGCTGTCAGAGATGCTTGTGCTCTTTCTATGAATATTGTCCAAAATAGGCTGAAGTGCAAGTCCTCAAAACATTTCAGTTAACACCAGCTATCAGGTCTTGAATTCATAGCAGCTAATTTCCCTGAAGAGGTGATGCCTGTGGGCTGTGTAAGTCTGGTCATCTCAGTGAGGAGGCTGGTTCTACCCACCTCTGGGAGCATGGGTCTGTGTGTGGGAGCTTGGGGACATGTGGTGCCCAGCTTCTCTGTGGCTCTTGAGTGAGCCTGGGCCATACAGAGGAGGGGACTGAAAGACTTAAATGATGCAGAATGCAACAGTGTCCACAAGGGCAATATTTGCATGCTTTAAAGAGCTTCAAGGTCATGCAATAGGTGTGTGTAATATAGAGGGCCTATAGATGATAGATGTGTATACACCTATACATTGTCCATGGTATCCGTTAGCTTAATGCATGCCCTATGTGTCTTATGCTACAAAATGCAAGCCAAAAATTAAAGGTTGTCAATGACTTTTTTTTTTTTTTTTTTTTCCTGACTATAATGATAGAAATCAGATTATTATTGTGGAACACTAGAGACAATCAAAATTAATTACTTCTGGTCTTGTTCACTAGAGGTTTTTCCCCAGTAACATGTGGCTTTTTAGTTATTCTTTATTTTTCTATTAAGACGCTGTTGAACCCGGGTGGTACTCCTGCCTATGTGTTCCAGGCGCTGGTGAGATTTTGATCTGTCCCTACAGCAACCCAGGCCCTGTCTTCCCCTGTTCACTGCCAGTGGCTGAAGGAGGAAGAGAAGGGAAAACACCGAAGTCCCTTTAGCCAAGCAAGGAAATCTGTGTCTGCTTTTGCTGTGCTGCCAGCCTACCAGTTACAGTAGCTACAGCCTAACCATCAAAATTGCCTTATCCTTTCAGTTTTGTATTAGACTATTTACATGGAAATTGCAGGAGCATCTCATGGCTTGTCTTGCAGAGCTCCTAAAGCCTGCAGACTCAGCATCTCTGGGCTGGCATACAAGCAGCATGAGTCTTTATCTGCTGCGTGTCTACAGCTGCAAATAGTAGGGCAGCTGAAAGCCTACACTGAAGGGCTCAGAGAATCATGAAATCAATTATATTACTTATTTCCAAGCAAACTGGATTACAGTGGAGTTCAGGCATCCAGACACATGAGCTTACAGTTGGAGATGAGGCATGGCTGCAGGAAGACTGCACTTACATTTAAAAGTAACATTTGAAAATTTAATTAAAACTCATACCTTCATTATCCACATTCTCAGTGTATAATGTTATCAGGTTAAGACACTTTGAACCTAAGGCAATTTTGTATTTTTATACTCACCGTTTTTTAACAGGCAGTGTTTCTCCTGCTCCCCTAGTTCACATGAGAAGCCCACACAGACAGAAGAAATTATGGAAAAAAGTAAAACAGAGTATAACTCAAAAGACTGTCAAACACATGTAGTTTAAAGGAAATTGTGCAAGATGTTTCCTCTTTTCCTATTATCTGCTTTGTGAAACCATTTTCAGGCTGAACCTGGATGGGAACCCTTCAATGATCCATCAGTAAAACCACTTAGCAGAGCTGAATAGCAGCTCTAACAGGTGACCTTTCTTTTTTCAGAAGTGCTCTATTGGTTCTCATTGTCTTGCCTCTAGGTCATTCTGGGGGTCTTTCAAGGCCCCTTCCTTTTCTCCTCTGAAATAAACTGTATTTCTTTACAGCTGGAGCTGAGTCCATGTCATTTGTTGGGAGAATACGTTATTCACAGGAGATGCCAGCAGAATACCTTGCTTGCCATGGCAGAAGTGCTGTCATTAAAGAGGAAGCTGATGCAGGGGAGGAAGGGTGGTGGGCTGGAAGGGACCTTAAAGATCGATTAGTTCCACCCCCCTTGCCATGAGAAGAGAAACCTTCCACTAGACCAGGGCTTTAAATGCTGCCAGAGATGGGGCAGCTGCAGCTCCTCTGGACAGCCTGTTCCAATGTCTCACCACCCTCACTGTAAAGGATTTCTTCTTACTGTCTAGCTTAAATCTACCCTGTTTCAGTTTAAAAGCATTCTCCCTTTTCCTATCACTGCATGCCCCTGTAAAAAATCCCTCTCCTGATTCAAATCATACAGAGCAGAAAAGTGCTCATACCTTGCCTAATTCTGCTTCCTAATTGAGCCTGGTGGTGCCATGTCTCACCCTTTCCTGAGCATGTTTTACAGAGCACCTCTGTGAAGCTCTTCCATTGCTTCAGTTTTTCTCCCAAACCTATGAAGTCAAGAAGTAACTGTTTGGTGTTCTCCTGTTTGTCTAGCAAAGGTGCCGCTAGCTGGTTTCCAGGCTTGTCCTCGTACAGGTGCTGCTTAGTTATTCCCAGCTCTCTGATTTCTGGGATTAGAAGAAGCAATTAAATCCTTTCTGCTATGGTGCATTAGCTAAGCTTGTGAAATTCAGTGGCTTTATAGCTGCCAAACAAGAGGCCTTTTTAAAAGCCCTTGCATCAATATTATTTTTTTTTTTCCTGTGGCTTGTTTTGTGCAATTTGGATCTTTGCAACAGTGCTGGTAGATGGTAGTGATGAATAAATAATCAAATCTGTTAGTAAAATGTTGTATTTTGCTCTGATTTACTTGCAGATATTTGAAGTAGGTATGAAATTTGGCAGAATTGATGTGAAAGGGGAGGGAGAAAGAAAGAGCTTTTTACTGAGGTATCTGTTTCTTTGAAGTAAACTGAAATGTTATGCTTGCAGTATTATGAGGACAGTCTGAGTGTCCATAGTTCATGTTTTAATGGCAGCCTTTTCTTGCTCAGTTTTGCTTTAGACATGAAAATGCATTTTCTGAGGCTTTATCAGGTAAAACAAGAAACTTTGCTTAGGAAGAACTAGAAATGAAGTCTCTGCAGACATGTTTTCTTTTTCTAAATGCTGACAAATAACTTCTGCCAAATACTAAGTAAAGAAGAAAAAGAAACATATGGCAGTTCAACAGGAGTGAAAAGATGAGCTAATCCAGCATCTAACAAGTCTTTGGATGAGACTATAATAAAACCAACCAGCCTTTATCATGCTTGAGAGCACCACTATAATTAGGAGTCTGTCACCAGGTTCATTAAGAACCCTTAGCCCTATTTTCTGGGGTTTATAGTCTGATCGCAAGAGTGACTTTAGGTTGCAACTAGGTAGACTAGATCTTGCTGTGCAGAAGGCTCAAATCTAATATGCAGGTTTTAAATAAACTGATTGTTAAAAGTTGGGGGGACTGTGCCAGCAAAGTTGTGCTTATAATCTGTTCTGCGTGTTTAAGGAGTCAGTGTCTAATGTGATTTATTTGCCTTTAGAGCAAAAAATATAAGTGTGTGGTTTAGTATCCTGGTGTGCTCTCTTAAATTGCCATGTAAGAATTAAGAATGTAAGGAATCAAGGTCTGTATTTATTTTTTCCCCCCTCCCTTGGTTTTAAGATCCTTACGTCTGCCCTAGCAGGTGCTGCTGCTGCAGAGCTGGGGTCTAGCATTTGCTGTACTCTGCCTTGAAAATGTACTTGCGACAAAACTCATTCCTTACAAGTCAAGTTTCTAATATTAGGGAGAGGTGTGGCAGACAAGGTGAAAATCCAAACGGCTTCTTTCTCCCTTCTTTCCCTCCATCCTCAAGGCTTAGGCAGCTGCTGGTTGACAGACTGGCTGTGCAGAAGGTGCCTTAGTTTTGTACAGGCATGTAGTTAATACTGAATAAAGGGGTTTAAGCTTTGGGAAGTGGCCATTTTCTTCTGAATCCGGAATTACTGTGTATGTAATCTGAGGTACTGGAAGCTGAAAGAAGCTGTCTCTAATATATCTTTATTGTGTGTTGTCCTCTCTCCCTTACTGAGCTGGATTTTTTCAGCACTTCTAATGTAGCTATTTATGCATGTCCACAGGAGACAAGGCAGAGCTCTCACGACAGCATCTCCTCTGCAGAACATGCATCTAGTAATGAAAGGTCAAATATTTTTATGTTAAGGCTGTGGGTTCGGATTATAAGTAAATGCCTAATGAGATTTTCAGAAACATTGAGGCTCCCCTGCAGCCTTGTGTGCTAGACTCTTAAGAGTCTGGCTTGAAAGGAATAACTAAGCAACCTCAATAACTTGAGCAAAACCTGAGTAGGTCAGTACTGTCCCAGTATGATTCAACCTTCTGACTTGTATGTGAAAGCAAAGGTGAACTGAGGTGTATCCAGTTCACATTTAATATACAGTAAATGCTAACTTTCCCTCCCCAACACTTCAGGGGAGGCTTTGATGTTCATTTGATGAAGATGAATAGGTTGGGGGAGGATTTAAGTTCATGAAGTGCTGCAGTAGTCCTAAGGCAAAGAGAGTGGGCAGCCAACTGGTGTTTCTGACTGGTCATTGTAGAGAAGAGATTTAAAAACCACACACAAGTGCTAGAGATGAGGCAGGGTGTGAATCTCACAACCCCACCACCCCCTGCCGTGCTGCTTCTGCTTGCCAGAAAGCCTGTGCCGCTTTTCTGACAGAGACCTCCCCAAAGCTCTACATCTATGAATTAATAATTCATAAATTAGCAGTGTAGGGTGGCAGACTCTTCAGAGGGCTATGGCAGGTTTTGCTTTCTCAAATGAAAGGCTGACCTGTAGAGGCTGTGCCTATAAACTCAAGAGTTGAGAAATGCTGTCCCTTGAAGAGAAAACGTGCTGTTGGAGGCATTGTGTGGGATACTTCGAAGCCCCACGGGAGCCAGGAACTGCTGCCTGTTGCAGATCCCTTGGCCCCAAGCCCCTGATCCCACTGTATGCCATTCAAACCCTGCTGACGCCCCTGCCATCGACTTCTGACCTAGCTATCCAGGGAGGACAATACAAAGGAGAGAGTGGTGACATATGTGCCTCTATAGACACACATTCTTGGCTTCCTCACCTCTATCTGCTGGCAAGCACGTGGTAGGAAGCAGCTGCTGACACTACTAGTTGCATTACACTCTTCATTTGGACCCTATGCTTCCCAGCAAGAGCTGTGAAGCATGGATTTGAACCAAACTGTGACAGCCTTCTGCAAAAAGAAAGAGAGACCATGTAAAGAACAGGCGACAAAGGCAGGCAGGGACTACTGCTTGGCTCTTGGTGCACAGAGGTGCAAGACCAGGGCTTCTTGCATGAGTGAGGGGGCGAGGGAGGGCCTGAGCAGATACCACTATTCAAGGTGGTCTCTCTGTATGAATAGATACTTGGAGCAGACATTACAAGAAAGCACACAGCAAATTGTAGCACACCTGTAAACAGAAGCATGTATAACCTCCAAGGGGAACATGGTGAATGAGTAAGATTCATTCAGCCGTCTTCAAAAAGCCACTAGTGGTGTGGTGCATAGAAACCACTCGTGCTAACAACTTTGATATTGCCACTAAAGACTGGCATCTTGAAGATTAGTGTGTGAACATGTGGGACCTTTGTGAGTAGAGTATGGTTTTGATCATTAGAAAAAAAAAACAACTGAGATATTCAATCAAGAATATAAAGCTGATCACAGAAGGAAGCTGGTGTGCCACAATCTCATTGAAAAGAAGGCTTTTTAAATTTTCCATTAATTAGAATATATTTGATGTCTTGGCTTCATCTTAATTTAGACAGAAATGCAGAAGCACCTTCCAATTTGTGTTTCACAGCAGAAGCTTGTGTAACCCTTCCACTGCTGGCATTTCCAAACTACAATATATATTACAAACGTAAAAGTTGCAGTTGATGTGGAAAACACAATCTGTGTCTTCAAAGTCGTCTGGTTTAAAATGCCCATTTGATACTCTCCCATAAGGCATTACAGCTCAGCTTATTAGCAGGGCTTTTTGTTTTAGCTGCATTATTAAACATTTTTCTGAAAAAATCAGCCTTAAAATGAAGAGGAAATGTTGCCATGGTTTTCTTTTTCCATTCTTTCTTTTTATTTCCAACAGCTGTATCGCAATTCTTAACCTTTCTATGCATATGTAATCCACAAAAATATATAGATACACGTATTTGATGTTACCACTTCTAGAACTTCAGAATTCATTAGCTGATGTTTAGCAGCACCTTCCTCTTCTGCTTCCGAGTGTGGCACCAGCCAATCTCAGAAAAGCCTATTAAAAAAAGATCAAGACTCAAACAGCAAGGTTAGAGTCTGCATGTTTACCTTCACTAAAACATGCCAGCTCTTCCTGTCTTCTAATAGGAAAATTAGGTGTTCCTCTTTTTTCTCTTAATGCTTTGTTACCAAATTTTACTTACAAAAAAAGGATCACTTTCTCTTGGAGTGGCTCATAGACCAAATACTCTCAGAAAGCTGTTTTTTTTTTTCCTATGGCATTAGCAGTCAAACTGTTGTGCTGCAGATGTCAAGCTATGAATTTCATTTTTTCTTAACTATTCTGGAGCTAATAATTTATTTTAGAATTGCCCAAAATATAATTTTGCCTAATGGTTGTGCTGTGGAGACTGAGCTTTTCCCCTCCTTGTTCTCAAGCTTCTGAGTTCTGTTTTGAAAGTTTCTGGCCTCTGGTACTTTCTGAGTTTGACAAAACTATAGAATGAAGGAAAAACCACAAACAACAAGGAGCAAAGCCAGCAATTTTCACCCTGATGGAGAACCTGGGAGGCCCACCATCGGCTCTCCTGGAAGGCATATGTCCTGGGGGAGAGCTGCTGTACCCATGTTTGAGGACTAAATGTAGTCCATACATTGTGCATTTTGTCTTGCTAGTAGATGCCTAGTTTTACTGTTAACTCCTCTTCCAAGTGCTCTGAGGGGAAAGTTATTATGTCTTCTGTTGCTATACTCTCATAAGATTTTAAGTTCCCCATCTGTCTGCTACTTCCCCTGAGTCTTCAGAAGGGGAAGTCTGCTACTCTGGTACCCTCCTCAGCCTTTCCCTCCTGCCTCGCCAGCCACCTCCTCTTCCATTTCTCAGCAGTTCCTTATGGCTCTTGAAGAGCAGCAGTCTATACTTGTCATGATTCTTGCCTTTTTCATTAGTGTCATTGGTAAACTCATCATGGAGAGGTTAAAGTGCCTGTGCTTATTAATTTCATTCTGTTGTTCTTCACTGTGAGGAGCTGAACTAGTGCTGTCTGTCTTCAGACTCAGGAACAGGCCACCGAGATACGTTAGTATCCAACTCATCTGAAAATACTGCTTTCTGCAAAACCAGAAATATGACAATTATTTTTAGCAGAACCCCTTATTTGGCAAAGTTGATGATTTAGGTTTTCTGTTTGCCCAGCTTAAGATTGTTTGTCAAGCCCAATATACATTTATAGTTACAGACATCCATTTAAAACTGGAATCCCTGAGCGGGGAAGTAGAAGAGTCCTGCACTTACTCATGCTGTACGGACTGACTGTCATAACACGATGCAAGAAGCCAGCCTAAGCATTCACAGTGCTCTCTTCCCAGAACCTTTTCACTGCACCTACTGCTTTCTGCTCACAAAGAGGAAGGGCTGGGAAGCATTTCTAGGTAAACAGAATTATTTTTCAGGAAGAGTTTTGCTTGGGAGAAAGGGAGAAATTTTTACCTTTGCAGGCAAAGAAAAAAAAGAAAAAGACTTCAGGCCTGAGCAAAAGCAGACACTTAAAAGCACTGTGGTGGATTGAATCAATGCAGTGTGTGTGTTTTGGATTTGTGCACATGTGGTAAGAAAAGCCAGAAAAAGTCTTCATGGGATTTTACAGAGAAGAAGTTAACACAGATGCCAAATCCATTTATAATTTCTTTGGTTATGTGCCACTGTCCTTTATGACCCTCTCCAATCTTGGAGAAGTGAATACTTTCTCTCTCAGTGCATATGCTCATTTTGTTTTTAACCACTTCCTCACCACTCTGCTAGTCTCATGTTTAGTGGCACCAGGAGTTTTCCCCTTTACAGGGGAATAGGTGCATTTCTTTGAGAAATACAAGTATGTGGAGAGAGAACAGAACTGACCCAGAAGCAGCTTTGGTGGATTTGTGGGATTTTGAGGGGGAGGGTGTTTGTGACAGGACTACTTGTATTCAGGACTACTCAGGATGTACTCCTTTTTCTAATTAATAACTTGTCATTTTTCTCCACCCTGATTTTCCCCCACCAACCCACCATTAGAAAGGGTAGGTTCCACAACCACCCATCTGTTTGTGGTCTACCTGAGGAAGCTGGTATAAGGTTAAGTTCTTCCACAGCCTCCTCATGCAGCCTTAGGGAAATCATTGTGCCTCAGTTGCTCTGTCTGAAAGCTCAGGCAATTCAGAGCTTTCCTGCATTTCAGTTCATTGCTTTTGCAGTCATTCCCTTCTATTATGGCTTATCCTATGTGAAGATAGGCTGAAAAAGTTGGGGCTGTTCAGCCTGGAGAAGAGAAGGCTGCATGGAGACCTCATAGCAGCCTTCCAATATCTGAAGGGGTGCTATGATGCTGGGGATGGACTCTTCATTAGGAGTGTAGTGATAGGACAAGAGGTAATGGGTTCAAACTTAAACAGGGGAAGTTTAGATTGGATATAAGGAAGAAGTTCATTACTGTGAGGATGGTGAGGCACTGGAATGGGTTGCCCAGGAAAGTTGTGAATGCTCCATTGCTGGCGGTGTTCAAGGACGGGTTGGACAGAGCCTTGGGTGACATGGTTTAGCAAGAGGCGTCCCTGCCCATGGCAGGGGGTTTGGAACTAGATGATCTTAAGGTCCTTTCCAACCCTAACTATTCTACAATTCTATGAAGGTGAACTAAAACGTGTTATCAGCACTCCTTGCCCGATTGTCCAAGAGGCTTCTCTTTGGCCATTCTTTTGTTTTGACTCTTCTCTCATCCTCTGAGCTGCAGGTGTTGACACAAAGAGCTGTTGGGCAGGTCACACCTCCTCCTCCAACCACAATTTTATCAGCTGTTCCCAAAGTCAGAATTAGCAGGGAAAACAGTTGAAATAGTTGAATTCGCACACCTGGCTGTTTTTGATAGAAATGGGCAAGGATGCATCATCCAAACGGCTCTGCTGGCAGCTTTGAAGTTTGGTAACCCCCACAGGAATCTGGACAAACACTGGTCTAGGAGATGGTGGCTGTTCACAAGCTGTGACTAGTGCCTGTGACTTGCCTTGTGGTAAGTCATTTCTCTTGGGCTGTGCTTGAAGAAGTTGTGTAATGACATAGTTAAGGAAGAGCATGCTTCAAACCTAAAGTTGTGTTGCTCTTTGCATGCTTTGCTCTGTTATGTGCTTTTGGAATCCAAGAGGATTTGTCATGGCTGGGTGCCATAGTTTGCTCTCTGAGTGTTAACAGAACAGAATCTTTTAGAGAAGATGATCGCTGAGCTCACCTCACTCTAAACCTTGGTGGGTGGAGCACAGCAAACATGTGTTTGGGCCTCACAGCAAAACTCAGTGTCATGGGAATTTAATCTGTGTAATGCCCAGCCAATGGTTCCTTGAGAACCCGAAGATTCAAGAAGTGCAGTTATATACAAAGAATTTAGTCAGGGTAACAGTGGAAAAGGAGCTGTTGATCTTCTCATAGCCTAGTTAAACTAGGGTGCTTTTTCAGTCTGGTACAGGAATGTATGAATATGGATTTAGAGGAGGGATGCTTCATGAAGCTGTGTGAGCAGAAGGCCACTTAAGTGGTGAAACTGCAGAATGAGGAATTAGACTTTATTCTGTACCTTTCATCAGCAAAACCAGAGGGAGAACTTCCAGTTTCTGTGGCTTCTCCTCTGTCGCCACTAAAGTTCACCAATACCACAATACTATGCTTTTGTGGCACAAAATTTTTGGCCTGTGTCTGTATGTACATGTTTGTGAGACAAAACCATAGAGATACACACCCTTCCTTTCTGCTCTTTTAATAGTTGTTCACAGAATTGATCCTGCCTTTTTTTCCCCCTATTGTTTTTGGCAGCCTTTTCCTGAGTTGGGTTGTTCCCACGCAGCACAGCATGGCAGCACTGCTGACGGTGGGCCATGAGGCCAGGACGCATCAGCAATGGTGTAAGCAGAGAGTGCTGCCAGGACTTTGTTGTGAATCTTCAGCCTTATCCATGTCTGTTGTGCTGTCTGTGTGCCTGTGCTCTAAACTGGCTTAGTGATGTGCTGCAAAAAGCACTTCTGTGGAAGGAGTGGCCTCCTTTAGCAGAGGGTGTGGAGGTTGTAGGAACTGATCCCTGAAGGAGAAGGGGAAGGACTGGAAATGCTTCTAGTCGGTGCTGTCTTCAGGGGATGTCTTGCATGAAGTAATAATGCCCTAAAGCTCTTCTGCTGGTCCTTTCAGTGCAGTGGCATCAGAGATGACTGTCCTCTCCTCCAAAGCAGACTGATAAAATGTGCTTCCATTGCACAAAGCTGCATTGCTCCTTTTTGTGGAGAAGGAGCTGAGATTCCTTGTGGTCCTTAGAAGAAATTTGACTCCCTTGGTTTCAAAGGTGTCTGTCTGTTTTGGAAAATCTTCATTTAAGTCTTAACTTTCCTTGGAGCCTGCCTTCAAACTCAACAACAAAAACTCATTGGGCAAATGAAACTATAGGCTTAGCTTTTCCTTGATGTATGGTGATGTTTACCAAGGATTGACTTTGACTGACAGTGTCTCAACAGGAGAAAAAAAGGATCAACACTGAAATATGCTCTTCTCCTAATTTAGTTAATGGGAAAATGAGCTGCTTATGCCTTTTCTGTCTCTCCCAGGTAAATCCATAATTGACTCAGCTTTGGTACATTCTTCTGACCAAACGCTTGCATTTTTGAGTCTGCTTCATCTTCTTTATTGTGATCAGGTGATTAAATCCCTTCATTTTGAAGAAATAATTCAGAAGGCTGAATTTTGGTATTTTCTCTGGATATTCATTTTCTGCCAAAGTCATGCATAGTCTTTGAAGTTGCCATCAGCATAGGTTTGGCCTCTACAAAAACCTATTGAAAGGAGAACTACTTTTACCTAGGGGCTTGCTTTTGGATGGAATTTTAGGTAACAGCACTAATATAGTTCAGTCTGATGTATATTTAGTAATCTCTGTGGAATTCCAGTATTTGAAATTTGTACTGAGAAAACAGGCTTGTCTGTCCCAGCCTTGTCTGGCTGGCTGTGCATCTCCTGTATCTTGTGACACCATGGAAGTTTGTCATTCAAACTGAACAGCACTCTAGTGAAATTAAATCTTTTGGCAACATGCTTGCTTTTCTTAGGAACTGTTTCAAAGCAGACAGTCACAGGACCTGAGTGTAGTGCATGGTTTCTAGCAGTACGGCACAGCTGCTCTGGGTGATTTGCCCAACCAGCTGTTTTGCACGGCTCCCATTGCGGGGTCTGCACTCATTACCACCAGGTAACTGCTGAGGCAGCACATGCTTGAGTGTTTTGGATCTGTTTCTTGCCCTTTTCTCCAGAGGCAAGCCACTCTGGTTTATGAAGATACCTCAAAATAGAGGCAGTTGCTGTCCAATGAACATGTGTTATTTGGCTTAAGATACGAAAACATGAGCTAGGGTTTTCTTATGCCTGTTGGCAAAAAGGTGTTCTTTTAAAGGAATGCCAATAATAATAAGAGCTACTTCAAATAAGGCCTGAGTTTCTTGACTACAAGTGGGAAATTATGTAGATTACCAACCCTGAGAATCCTCGGATACTCAGTGTCATTATTAGAGGGTGTGAAAGTCTATTTGGGGACTTGGCTAATTTAAACTACTTGAGCTCCACAGCAAAATTACTTCAGGTAATGCTTGACAGCTGTGTTTTCTAGCAGTAAGGGCTTGATATGATACAGAAGACATAGTTTGCTCTTCGTGACCTTCTCTCATTTTGAAGCAAGTCTTGCACTAATGACTTTTTGAGGGCTTGAGGAGGGGATAGTTTTGCTCATTGTGTTCCAAGCTGAAGTTACATGGTTGAAGACTAAATAGATGTGTTGGGGTTGTTTTCAGTGTGACATAGTCTGATTTGTTGGCCTCAGAAGATATAACTGGAAGATAAGGTCGCAGCTTTTTTAAAAGAAAAGTCTTTGGACTTTACACTTGATTTAAGAATCTTTTGCTCTTATGTGTGGTTGTACCCATGATTTAAACCACATTTTTGACCACTTATAGAACATTTGAAGGCAAGAAACATATAATGTGTATGTGAATCGTAGTGTTATGGTTTTAACTGCATGTGTATATCTTTTATATATTTTTAGATATATATTACTGGATGCTAATTCCTATCACTAAGACTTCCGGCAACATCCTTGAGAACTACTGCTACTAGGAGAGTGTCATCCCCTGTAGCTCATCTAGCATTTGTGTCAACAGGTTGTCCCTGCCACCCTCCAGAAATGGGCTTTCTGCTGCCTTGTCCTTGAGCTTCAGAGAGGCTCAAGTCTTCCATGAGAACTAGGGTCTGTGGTTTGGAGACTTCCTTGAGTTGTTTATAGAAGACCTCATCTACTTCTTCAGTGTGTGGTCTACAATAACCTCCCATCACAATGCCACTCTTGTTGGCCTCTTTTCTAATGCCAACCCACAAGTATTCACCCAGCCTATCATTCAACCCATAAACGAGCTCCACTCATTTGAACAGCTCTTTCATCTGAAGGTCATTGCTCCATTTTGTTAGGTGGATCTCTCTGGTAGCCTTCATTGCTCAAAACAGTCTCATGGTCATAAAAGTCAAGGTGCTGCCAGAGTCATGCAGGCAGACATTTTTGCAGGAATTGTCCACTCCTACCTGGTCTTTTCCTTTAGGATCAAGGAGAGCATTGCCTGGTCTCTCACCTTTGCCTACAGAGCTCTGTAGTGATTCTTCATGTATTCCATTTCTCCCATGACAATATCATTGGTGCCTACGTGGATGAGCAACAGAAGTGATAGTTGGAGAGACAGGTGAGCTACAGTCGTCTTTCTACATCATCCCAAATCTGGCACCCATCAAGTAAAGGGGGTGAACCATGAAACCATGGTTCATGGAGTTTGTTCTCCATCCTGGGCTATTATGGCAAAGGATCAGACCTGTCTATTCAGATCTGAGGGCAGAGAAGGAGTCTCTGTCCTGACACTGAAGTCCCAAGCTGCCAGCTGCTCGTGAGTCTCCATCTATCACATGCTTACATATTGCCTCTCTATGTCCCTCCTTCCTCTTGTTGTGTGACTGGGGCTCTTGCTTTTGCAAGACCATGAAGAACCTGTTTGTCTCCTCTTTTCCTCACACAGCCCCCTTATTGGGGTGCCCAGTGCCCCATAACATTGCGCTTTCTGGGGGAGCCCATGAAGGAGGCTGGGGTCCTCTCCTCCCTCTGGGCTGTGCCTGCTGATTTGCTAGGTTGCTATCTATAGCCACTGCTTCTGATCCAGGACCTGCTAATTCAGCTGGGAAGGGTGAAGTGCATAATGGCCCTTTGCTTCTTGTAGAGGAAGAGAAGGAAATGAATTGCTGCGTATTCCCTGTGGCACAGTGTTTTATAGGAATCTCTCTAGAACAGGAGGATGCAGTGTAGGTCTCTGGCAAAGGGTCTGTGCTGGGCTGGAGGGATCCTGAGAGGAGAAACCCCACTGGAGTTTCTGGGTAGCCAAGCTTGACTTCTCATAATTAGTGTCTATAAAGGCTAGTCCTGACAACAGTGAGATAATACTTCTTGCTTTCTTGTCTCCAGGCATCCTATTAACAGGTATGCTGCAGTCAAGGTTTTAATTTCAAGAGAACAAAAAACCTGTAGGGTTGCTTCTTTCTTCTGTGTGTTTTTCCCTCCAGGGTGTGGTGATATGTTTTCTTCTGGACTCTTCTCCCCACCGTTGCCAAAAAAACCCAGGTTCTCTGTTTTGATAAGTCACCTTTGCCATTAATAACCTCTTTTGAGATAACTTTCTAAGCCACTTGAGAGTTCTCCCATGAAAGTCTTTTTGTCGTGTTCTTGGTTGGGTTTGGCATCTTTAAATTGTGAAGTGCCTTTTCTTCATTCAAATACATACCTCAGCCTCATCAAAATATTAATAAGTAGGTTTTTATGCATAAGTATTTATTTCCAGACCCAATTTGTGGCTGTTATGGTTTGTTGGATCAGCGATTTCATTTTTTTAATGAAAATTCTGAGGAGGTTTGATTATGAAATGCAATGTCTTGCAAAGAGCTATTAAGTTTTAATGTGTCAATACCTGCTTTTCTTTTAAATTACTTTTGAAACTTCATACCTGTTTAATTTATCTGCAGTTCTTCTAATTTTAAAAGTCTGGGTGACAGGAGGCTTCTATCCCTGTAACAATTTGGGAAAAATAATTAAAGAAATTACTTTTGAGTCAAATTCAGAGTTGCAGAATGAAGTGATGCTCTAGAGTAAAATGCAGAATGATTCCTTAGGCCTGTTTTGATTTCAAAAAGCCTTTTGACAAGGTGGTGGAGGGGGGGCATTTTAAAAGTCAAGGGCTAAGTTTAGTCTCATGGTGCCTCAGTGAAGTGAGTTGATGTGGTCCTCCTAGCACGGAAACCAGAGCACATGGGAGAGAAATTTTGGCAGAAGGATGGCATTACCCAAAATCACACACTGTGACTGCCAACTGGAATTGAAGCTACAGCCCTTTCCCCATGGCTTTCCATTTGAGTCAGTGCTCCTGCATTAGCTCCTGTGAAGCTGAGGGGAGAGGAGGGAAGATGGGGAAAATCTATTGCTTATTTGGCCCCGCATAACTTACAATCACTGTGCAACAATGTGTAGAACACAGGAAGAGCTTGGCTGTTGGTGAAGATGCATGACCACAAAGGTGGTTTACAGTTTGCTGACAAACTACTTGATTTTGTTCCAGCTCAAGCTGGAAATAAAACCATAAGCTGTAAGTGAGCTGGATCCTACAGCTGTTCACCACATGTGGGCTGTTGTAGGGCCAGCCCTGTTAGCCACTCCCAGAGCAAGGCTCTTGCAGTGTGTTGTCCCCAGACAGATTATTCAGCAGAATCCATCAGAAAACTGGCTTTACATTTGCCAGGGGTTTGCTGGCCTCTAATGCAGGCCTCTGTGGAAGGAAAACATTGCTGGAAGATGTCTGGAGAGCCCCTGTCCATGGGGTTGCTTGTTCGTCTCAGTGCTGAGAGAGGGAGGAAGAGCTGGAGAGGCCATTTTGTGTTGCTTGAAGCACTGTCCTTCAGCCTCTGTTTGGCTGTGCCAGGAAGACAAAGATGGGAGAGAAAAGAAAGGAGAGTGGCCAGCTGTCATGGTTTAAGCTGTAACTCACACAGTTTGTTCACTCACTCCCCTCTATTTCTTCCCCCTCCTCCTGGAGGGATGGGGAGGAGAATCGGAAGAATGCAACTCCCACAGGTTGAGATAAGAACACTTTACTAACTGAGGTGTAACACAAACCACTACTGCTACTACTAGTAATAATAATGATAAGAGAAATACAAGGGAAGAGAATACAGCCACTCACCACCCAATACCAAGCCCGATCCATCACTGAACTCACTCTTCTGGGTTCCTGACCCCAGTTTTTACATCCTGGGCATGACGTGCTGTGGTATGGAATACCTCTTTGGTCAGTTTGGGTCAGGTGTCCTGTCTCTGCTCCCTCCTGGCTTCCTCTCCTCCCTGGCAGAGCATGAGGCTCTGAAAGTCCTTGGTCAGACGAAACGTTACTGAGCAGCAGCTAAAAACGGTGTTATCAGCGCTGTTCCCAGGCCAAAAGTCAAAAACACAGCACTGCACCAGCTACTGAGAAGGAGAAAAATGACTGCTGCTGCTGAACCCAGGACACCAGCCTCATCTGAGCCACTGAGGTTTTCCTGGTTCACGGTTTTGGATTAAAAATAGCATTATAGCTTTGCCTTGAGTACTCATATACATGTTCTATTAGACTTTTTGTTTTCTTGGTCAGGAAAGCTGGGTGATCTCCATGTTAGTTTTGGCATCATCTCAGCCACCTTCTACTGCCCAAAGAGGTGGTCCTGCCCTGGTTCTTCCCTGTATTACCTCTGGAACTCACCCATCTGCACAGTGAGCCAGCTCAGCTGTCTCACATGGCCACAGACTTGCCAAAACAAAGCAAATGTGGTTTTTGCTAGCTCAGTGAGTCAAGTAAGTTTATTCCTGCGGGCCAGCTGCAGGAAAGAGCTGGGACGGCACAGTGCAGGTTAAGGAAAGGGGAAGGCTGTGTGTGGGCAGAAGGTCACTTTGCCTGGTGGTGTGGATCCTATGGGTTGGCTGTCTCAGAGCCATGACCAAATTGTTTTTTCTTGGGTCTCCACCAAGATGCATGCTCAGTGAAGCTTATCCTGTAGAAAGACTATGATAATCTCTTTCTGCCTCTCATCTGTTTTTCATTGCGCATTCCCTGATATTTCTTTGGGGGAGATTCTTTACTTTCATGCAGTTCTGTTAAAAGAGCTAGTCAAGCACAAGAGGACAAACTGGTTTAGAAGACAAATTTCGTTCATGCTAGTGCTCATAAAGCTGTTTGTGTTATAGCCTATAAAAATGAACTGATGTTGGAGAAGCTATTCCTATTTCCTAGTCATGTGAAGTGTAGACATTGTCAGCACAGGCAATCCCTCACCCTCAAATATTAAAACCAGGACTATTGCAAATATTATTCTTCATCTTGTAATTCTGTATCTCACAGCAACAGCTTCCACAGGTCAGTGCCTATTGTAAATGCCCATGTCTCTCAGTAAAATTGATATTTGTTTAAAATGGTTATTTTAAACAAAACATTTTTCCTCATTTGGTCTGTTTAATTAAAGTCAACAAAACTTGGAAAAGTTATTTCAGGGAAAATATGCTGTTGTATCTCTGGGAGAACTAAAAGTGAAAGTGCATCACTTTGGGGATGTGATACTTTGTTTCTTTGGAAGAACCTCCTGTGCTGAAAAGCATTTCAAGAAGGCTGTGCTCTAGACTCCGATAAGGTTCCACGTTATTGGGTCAGGTCTGAATGCCTGAAACCTTTCCAGGTATTTCATGGGAAAGATGCAAAATTCTGCGGCAGTGTTAGCTTTGTACTGCTCAACAGACTCGACTTCTCGTCTGCCTGACGATGACAAAGAGGCTTGAACTGTGCATGTTTACAGGGCGTTTTGTTAATCATCCTTCTTCTCCAGCAAAGATTAAAGAGCTAGCCAGGCCCTTGCAAGCAGCAGGAAGCATTTGTTGACTAACTGTGTTGGGAGCTAATGAATATTTTGTCTCCTGCAAACACTGCTGGATAAAGAGATAACAAGAGGGAACACCAAGCACACCACCTTGCCCGTCTACTTGCAGTAACTCAGCCAACTGGTGATTAAAGCCATCTAGTTTCAGAGGGCACCAGCAGAAATGCTCTGGAATTTCACGCTGAATTGATTCAAGAGGTTACTGCTCCAGCTGTCAGCTATGTTTCTCTTAGCAGAGATAGCTGAAGGAAATCAAAGTTGACTTCCTCCTCATTGGTGTTCATAGTCTGGTATGCTAACTTATGCTGAAATGTGCGCACCATCCTTTTCCAGAGATGGCAGCCTCCAGTAGAATGATATTATTGAAGGTATTTTTCTGCTTAGTCACAGAAATGGAGGGGAGGGGAAGACTTTTCTGTCAGGTCCGTAAAATAAATTCAAGTCTGACAGGTTTTGAAGTTTCAAGAAAACTAGATGAATGTGTTGCTGTTAAAGGAATAATTTCACTGGAGCTGTGCATGTACTGCTGCCAGTCATTAGGGTTTTGCCTTCTTCAGGATCTGGTCCATGGTAATAAACCACAATCATTTTGCAGGCTAGATACCATTTGTTATTTTGAAGAAATGTAAGCATATAGATTGAACAGCACTTTGTTTCATGACACCTGAACAGAAATTGTGCTACTTGTAAATGAACAATTTAAAAATAAAATTCAAATTAATATCTTTTTCAAGACTTGCCATTTCTTGCGAAGCATGAGATGGATTCAGGTCATTCCTATGAGCTCTGCCAGAGGCATGCCCTCTTCTCCTGCAGATTACTCTAACATATTTTAGGTGTCTTTGGTTCATGCCATGGTGGCTGGCAATGCAGCCAAAGCTATGGAGATGACAGTTGCCTATCGAAACCCCTTTATAATTGTATGGTTTGTCAGTTTACTGTGAGGTTACTTACCATTGTATTGTTTTGGTTTTCTGGTAGCTTCTTAGTGTTTTCTATTAGTATGGAAAATCTAGGTTATCCATTCATTGAAAATGTCAGTGTAGCTACTATATCATTTTCTTAATAACCTGGGTCAAATACATCAGTCATGCACTGCTACAGATCAGTCCTACCTTCGTTGTAGCTCTCTGTCTGGGTGCATGGCCTTCACCAGCAGAAAATGCTGGGCAATTGAAAATGACTTAATTTCCATGCAATTTGCATCTCTGAAATGGTGCTTGCTTTCTGCACCATCACCCATTGCATACAGCTAAATAGACAGACATGAAGCTGTTGTGCGTATCAGTATGATGCACATGCCAGAATGTGTCATGTATAATCTGAAATTGCCAGCAGACATTTATCTGCCCTTTTTCTGTTTGTTTGCTGATGGGATTTCTATTTGTATGTGTATTTGGGCTACAGGTCTTATGTATGTTAATTGTTTTTTCTAAACAGATCTAATGCACTGTATTCATTCTGGTTTGAGTGTCTTCTCCATTATATAAGCAAGTAATAAGAAAATAACAAATTTTGTAACAAGTCAAATAAGTATTGTTTAAAATCCTCATTTGAGAAAGTGGTCTCTGCAGGTGCTATAGTTTTCTTTAAAATTGTCAGTTGGCAGCATGAAGTCAAAATAAGAAAGTGAAAGCATGCGTTTGTGAAAGAGATTGAGCTGCAGAAAATAATACTTCACCAATAATA
Organism: Psilopsiagon aurifrons; assembly: GCA_025447955.1. Lineage (NCBI taxonomy): Eukaryota > Metazoa > Chordata > Aves > Psittaciformes > Psittacidae > Psilopsiagon > Psilopsiagon aurifrons. The sequence continues at coordinate 115,125 of JAOEHY010031126.1, forward strand.
AATTCTTCACTCAGAGGAATTGCATTCCAGGGTTCTTTGCCATCGCTGTGTGATTGTGTTGTTTTTTTTTTCAAGGAGGTAAACATGGAGGCCTGACCAAATTTTGCTCTGCGTTCACCTCTGGAGAGGCAGAATGTTTCTGCATATTTTTCCTTCAGCTCTTGGCAGAAAACACGACAGTGGCTTATATACATTTTTTTCTCCCCATTTCTCTTGCTGATGGCCATTAACACTGTTACTTCCATTAACATGTTTGGATTAGTGTGCCTTCCTGTGAGACATCTGTTCTTCAAGGCAGGACTGTATTTTTTCCATTGACTTTTTGGCTACCCTACAGCATTTGGGTTTATACTAAACATTGAGTTTGTTGGAGGCCACCTGAATCTAGAAAATAACCTGGTTATCTGAGCTGCCACCTAAAAGCAAACCCCTGCAAGAAGAGCTATTTTTGACCGTGTTGCTCTCAAACAGCAGAAGTCACTTTGAAACTATTTCTTCCTCTGAGGTGGTTTTAACAAGTTATTCTGAGAAGCCAAATGTATGGATTCTCTGGCATCACTTTTCACTGAAGTTAACTGCATCTGACCACTGCTTTCAAGAGGAACTTTTTGGTCTTTGAACATTATACTTCAGAGTTCCATAAGCAAGCATTTCGAGCATGTGAAGCAGTTACACACATCACAATTTTCTGACCACCTTTGCATTTTGTGTATAGTTTCTCTGCAGTACTAACCACGAATATGTAAGGTCAGATAGTTAATCCTTGTTCTTGTTAGAGGTGATTCTTGTGTTTGCTTTCCAAGAAACTACGTAGCTGTACTTGGTATTTAAGAATTGTTTGTAAGCATGTAAAAAGCTATTACTATGCACATTTGGTATCCTTGGCCTACTATTTTTCTTGATTCCTTGGGCTCTATGAGGACTATAGCTTTAGGTAAAGTACTGAAAAACCTGGTAGAAAACTAAAGGTTAATTCTAGCCCAGTGCTTAGCTGAGTTCTTCACAGCTGTGCAAAGGCAGCCACATCATGTAATACTGTTGTCTCATTAGGAAATCAGTTGACCAGATACATTGTTACTTACAAATTCATTGTAGAGAAAAATGTCTTCTGGTTCTGATCTGTGGTTCAGCTGTGATACCAAACTTAAAATCAAGCATGTATATATATTTTTAGATGACTGACTTCTGAATGCAGGCCAGACAGAAGCAATTTGCACATTGAAATGTGACAAGCTCACAGTGTAGAATTTTAATCAATGAGACATTTTAGCTCATCTCCATATATTATTTATGCTTGAAGACTAATATCAGCTTAAAATATGGCAAACTTTCTCTTTCCAGAGGAGAATTTGGAGGGAGTATTTAATGTTTCAGGGTGATGAGGTTAGGCACAGTGAGGAGCATGCTGCCCCATTACACTGTTCATCAAACTGGTTGTTTTACGGCAAAAGGGTATCTCTGTTACCACCTTTGGTGTAGTACAAACCTTCTAAAATGCTGGCAGTCTTTCAGTTTCTCATGCTAGAATTGAATTCCAGAAACAAGACTGTTGTTGGGCCTGCTGTGCTTTGCTTTATGGGAATTAAGTACTTTGCTGCTCTAATTTGTGAGGTTAAATGACAGTTATGTGGAATAGTTGCACTGTTCTTGTCCGTGTTACGTTCTCCGCTGGTGTTAGATAGCTTTCCCTTGCAGCTATCACCTTTCACAGGACTCCAATGAAAATGTCACACATCATCTCACAGTGTACATTACCCAAGTGCCCAAAGCAATAGGTATTTTGCAACTGCAGCACACGGTTGTCTTCTTGAAAGTACCAGGAGAACATCCTTTGAGCATCATTTGTGCATAGGTATCATCAATTATTCCCGGAACTTTAAGTATGCATCATATGAAATTAACAGTTCAAGTTTTCTAAATTTAATCAACAAATACAAATTAAAATATCATATAATAAAAAGGAATTCTTATGCACTAAAAAGAAATCTGAGTTCATAAAAAGAACATTGAGATCACTGGAAGCTTCAAAGATGAATTTCAGGCAGAGAATGATTGACTTGTATTAATAGGGGGGAAAACTTTATTCCCAGCTGGAGAGGAAATAGCACTGGCAGAAAATCTTTGAAGCATTTGTTCATAACAGAACAATCTAGTCTTTGGGGTTCTGTTAAATGAATTAAAATCAGCTTCCTTTCTCTTAACATGCTGAATTAACAATGAGAGATTAACGTTATTGAGAGAGAATTCTAAGAGTTCGGACTTGATTACCTCTTTGTAAGTGGATAAACTTTATTTTGGCCAATGTTGAGCAAGTAACTCATTACAAATAAGTAATTCAAGATGAAGAAGGGGGTTTTGCCCACAAAAATTTCAACTGCATTATTTAAATACATTCCATAAATTTTTCTCTCCAGTGAGCAGGGAAGGAAGAAGAGGTGCGATTGCTGTTCTGGGAGTGGATAGAAACCTCATTAACTATCACTATAAATACAGAAAATGAACAGAAGGATGAGGAGGTTCTCAAACTTCCAAATATTTTACCTGTGAGCTTGGGCTATTTTGGACGGTCTTCAAAGAAAAAATAGGGTATAGATATTGAAACCACAGAAGCCATATTTGTGGTTTGGCATTACCAAGTAGAAGAACTTGCTGGTGGTGTTTGTATTTATCATGGTGAATAATTGATAATCATCAATAAATCACTTAGGCTGATTTGTAAGCTTGAACCATCTTCAGGGCTGCAGCTTCAAAGGTGCCTTATTCAACACCTGAAACTCACAGTGTATGTGTGTGGAATTGCAGATGAATTTTGATGCATCAGTAGATCAGCTGACGTTGCTTCTTATTCAGATCATAGCCTGCACAAATAGTAGCATGCTCCATGAAAAAGATTATTATAATTGTTATAATAAAAATAGTTTAACAGATCACTTTTTTTTTTTATAGTCAGCAGTCTGTAATGATTTGATGTACTGTGTTATACGCTGGTCAGCTCAGACACACATATTTGAAATGTAAGTAGGAATTTTTAGGGTCTTATAACTTGGTATGCATTGAGATTGCTCCCTTGGGATTTAGAAAGACAGTAATTACATGGTAAACATACACTTATTATTGGAATCACTTGTTGCAGCTTACCATTGTCCCTGCAGAGTTATCATCTCTTTCTGAGGGATTATGTGAACGTAATTTTTTGGGTTTTCAGCATGCTGCCCATCAGAATTGCTAAGCTCCAGTGTAGAAACAGAAGGTACTTTGAGTAATCCACACTGGGTAAACTGTCTCTGTTAAATTGGTGGCTGGTGTTAGGGAGATACTGGTGGTGGTGCTTTCCAAGGACTTTGTGGAGGGGTTTTCTTAGATTATTTAAGATTCATGCACACACACACTCTTCCCTGTGTAGTCTTAAAGAAATTGCATTTTAGCAGTTCTATGAATATTACCTCTGGGTCAGGATGGTGGAAATGCTGAGGCTAAGAGCAAGAGCTCATCTCCGTATGTTATTTCTGGCCAAACATCCAAAATTAGGTGGCAACGAGAAACACATCTCCCTCTATCATGTCAATTGTGAGTTAAATTATATATTGTCCTCTTATGTCATAAGCAAAATACAAATATTTAAGCAACATTGAGGATTCTGTAGATATGTAGATATACATAAATACATATGGGAATACTGTAGTTGTGAAGAATATACTCAATGATTATTTTTAAAATTCATAGATCAATTAATAAAATTCCCCCAAACCAAACATGTAAATTGGGCACTCCATGTGTTTGTTCTGTATTGGAGCATCCATTTTCCCTTCAGAAACTCAATCTGTGATTTGAACACAAATCAGAACAAATAATGAAGCCATTTTGGAATGATGCTGGAAATTTTCATGCAAGAGTATCTGGTGCTTTAAATAAATTACATTGCTTAGGGAAATTATGAGAGGTATTAGAATGAAAACCAAACAAAGATGAGAACAGTTGTGTCAAAGATCTACATAGTGAAGTGTCTATGTAGGTCAACTATGAGGACAAGTGTGGGAACCAGGAGTTGTGTGAATGATCCCTCTACACATCACTTGCCTTAGACCACCAGCCCTCGAAAAGTGAAGATTTAAGGAATTAAGGGATCAGAGATTGCATTGGGACTGTTTTGTTTGTTGGATCTTGATGGGCCTAGTTGTATGGGTTATCTTTTGGTTGTTTGTCCTTGATCACAACCTTTTGCATCTCTTTTGCAGGTCAACTGCTACGTACTTTAGTCTTATGTCTAAAGGATTGTTGATAGGAATCTCGCTGGATTTTGTTGCCCATGTAAATTTTTTAATTCTGTGGCCTTTTTCAGGACATGAGGGAATATAGCTTTATATTTTGAGGAGGAGAAAGGTAATTATGTTAGTTTCTGTCTCATCAGTAGATCCTGAGGCACCCCTTAAACTCTGTCTTCTGCAAAGCCTTCTGGCCTAGTTGTTCTGGTGTAAATGTGTGTGAGGAAGTACTTTTATTGTACCCTAAGCCTGTTTCTAGCTGATTTCCGAGACAGAAGGTAGGAATGCTCTCCCCAAGGCACTTTGAAGGGATGACTCCAAAGGTGATGCCTGTTTATGTTCCCATTCAGTTAACATGGTATAACTGCACAAAGAGACAGACTTTTTTCCTTCCTCCTCTCCCTTTGGCTTAGGGAGATTGGGAACAATTACCACAGCTTGAAAGAAATTTCAAGCAGTTGTTCAAGTAAGAGAACCCCCTTGCTTAGAGTATGGTCCTGATCTTGTCTATCAGTAGGAAGCCATGTCTATACCTCTGTCTATATGTACAAAGGCAAACTCTCTGGTGTGTGTGCTCTTTTCTCCAAAACCTAATGGGGGGTCTCTGCTGTTTGTGGAAATATGTAGAGTGCTGCAGAATAAAATAGGCTGCATTTTAAACTTATGAAAAAGCAGCTATGTCCTTTAACTGGACACTGCACAGGGGCTGCTGTTGAGATGCTGTTGCAGTGGAGGCAGGCACAAACTTTGCTAGTTTGTATGCTGTGTTTCAGATCTTGGAAATAGGTTTGTCTCACATCTGCAAGACTCTGTGGTATTGGCTCATTCAGGGAGTCTGTAACTTTTTTGTGAGTTCAAGGTGCTTCTCAGTACATTGTGAAGCAGTAGGAATAATTTAAAATAATACTTGGGATAAAGGCAGCATAATTTTTTATTTGGTTAATGAGTTTTCCAAATTAGGAAATTATCTGCAGATATTCTTATGGTAATTTTGATATATTTCTGACTTGGAAAAAAAAGATACTTGAATTTATAACTCTGGTTTAGATCTGCCCGTGGATTTATCTTGGCTATCATAAAAACAAAGGCAGAATGCTCTCCTTTTGTTTTAGCATTGCCATTGCCAGCAAGCTGATGAAAATCTGGATACACTTTTGGACCTTGAGTTAGGAATACTAAATTATTTATTATTGTCATTATAGCTATTGGTAGTTGAACCCATCTTGTTGATTTGTAGTTCTTGTGGAATTATCAGTGGTAGCTCTCTTGAAATTTCACATTTGTTTGGGAGCAAACCAGGCTGAGGAAAAAAAATCTTATTGTCAGGAAATCAGGACAATGAAAATATCAGTCTGAGAAGTGGTATTTAATTACGTACTGCCTAGACAAGCTTGTAAAACAAATTTAATTATGTGCAACAGACAAGCTGCTGACCTGCACTCAAAGTCCTGTGTACACAGGGTGACCTGTGGGTCTGACCTGAGTTTGAAAGTAGAGGGGGAAAAAAAAAGGCCCAAGTTTCCTCTTGCATGTCACCAAAGAGCAGCTGTGCTCTGTGCCCTCCCTGGGGAAGCAAATGCATTTGCTGCCTGGTCCACAGTCATGACAGAGAAGCCAAAAGAGAAATTTGACCAAGGCAGAGGTTGAGATGAGTCGAAGTGCTTCTGACTACGGGCATACTTAGTTCAGTGCAGTGGTTGAATAGATATGCTGTGCTCTGCAGTTCCTATGTTCAAATACACCCCCCAAAATGTTATTTACTAGTGCCTTAATTTTCATCATGTTGTATAAAAAGAAGGCTGCTGTTAAATTATGGTGATGAAGATGGATAGTTTAACTGCTGATGGGCTTGCATGACAAGAAACTAAATTTAAGTCTTCAGTTGTCTTTGCAGCAGGGAGAGGGTTATTCATTTGTTTACCTCTGTGCTACACGACTGCATTGCAATCCGTAAATAAACATGCTTGAGCAGGCGAGGCATCTCCAAGGCACAAGCACAGTTCACTTGCCCAGAGCTTGCCGTGGAATTGGGCTTTCAATGAGGGCAAGGTGGTTTGAAAAGTGCAAAGTAGACATGCATTATCTTTTTAGGGAGTTAAGACAGCAAATACATCCTGGGAAGCTCTTGGTGTACAGAAGTGGAATGAAAACCTTGCAGTGAATGGCAAAGAATAGAAAAGTCCTCCAGATAGTAGCCTGGGAACAGGGAGAAGGGATTATGTTGCTGCAGATGCAGGCTAGCAGTTGAGGCTGCAAACACACTTCAGTGCTTTTTGCCTTTTGCTGAAGTTCTGATTCCAGCCTTGGTAAGCTGCAACATTTCCTCCTCCCCAGCAGCAGCTTTGCCCCTGTGTTGGACATGGCAGCCCATAGCCAGCACTGCTGAGAGGATATCTCTGCTCCGGAGCTGCTTTGCTGTACAGCCCAGTGTGGAAACATAAACAACACCTATTGTGTTTTATGTTCTAGTGTGGCACTCATGATAAAGTGCTTGCCAGCCTCAGTTTATACGGAATTAATGTATGGACCGTATGATTATATTTTGGCATGAAATTATCCAGCAATATATGCCTTGCCTGAAAGATGCGCAACTACTAGCCAGTGTCGTGTTTGCCTGTTCTTGTAACTGATTGAATTTAAGGAATCCGTACTGTACATGATACAATGAGAAAGAAATACAATCATGTAGAGTTACTGTTGCTGCTCCTAGCGTACCTATAATGCAAATGTGCACAAGCTGCACAAAACCATGAAAATATATAGAAAGATAAAAATGCGTAGATACAAAATGGATATAAGAAACTACAGCTTTTTTCTTACAATCCTATATTGTATGTTTGTGTCCTTATATGTACGTTTTCTCCGGTAAAATACACACTTGTTTTCTCTAATATTAAACTGCTTGATCACAACTCCTTATACACCGCTACTGAAGATTGAGATAGGTATTATGGAGAAACCAAATTGAACAATAAAATACTATTCCTCCCAGGAGAGCTGGGAACCTTTATAGATCATCTGCTGCAGAGATTGCTCATTTTCACAAGCAAACGAGTAACTGTGGTGTTACTGAGGGGAAATAACAAATTTTTGTTTCAGTGAAGTGAACTTAGATGAATTTCCAGGGGGAAGCAGTGCAGCAGCAATATAGTGCTACCATTTTTGAGAGCTATATAAGGCAGTCCAATGTTCTATCTGAAAGTTGTTCTCCCTATGTCCTATCCTCTGTATAGTTTTGGCGTGTCCCTTGTACCCTTCTCTTTATAGTGGTTCTACTTTAAAGGAGCTCTGCAGAAAAAAAAATTGTTAGTAAGTCTGGGAAAGATAATGCAAACACCTTAATTTTCCACATTGCAAAATGTTTTGAAATGCTTGCAGAGGGATCCCAGTTTGTGCGTTGTGTCAGATGGAATAATTAGGGCATGATGCAATTGTTTCTTTATGGGCCTAAAGCCATCCCAGGAACCACGAAGAGTCATTCCTTGTTAAAGGTTGCTTTAACCCTTGGCCAGGTGGGTGTCAGGGTTTATTCAAATGTTCTGAGCTCTGTGACAAAGCAAATCACAAGACCTCAAGTCACTCTGCTCACAGGGCTGCAGCTCAGCATGTTCCTCTCTGAGTCTTCAGGAAGACAAAACACTCTTCAAGGAATGTGATTATTGGGTTGGGGATTTTTGGTACAGAAGGATATAAATGCTATTCACAGTGTTATACTTGATGAGCAAGAATCTGAAACTATTTTGGCCAGCCTAATATGTTGCCATCCTCCTTCTTCTTTCTGGTAAATTTTGGCCTTTCCATGAGTTCAGTTCCATGAGGAGCTTTGTTTCTGACAGCTGAGAAGAGCAGTAAAAATCTGCAAAGCCATTTTCGCTCAGATTTTAGGCAGAAGTCAGTTTTAAAGTTCGTGATTTGTGCTTCTTGTTGTTACGATGACAGTTTTGCATTTTTAAAGAATTTAATAAACTCGCTGTTCACAGGCACTCTTTAAATTTGGATGTTATGTTTCTAAACACTTGCCTGCCTTTGCTCAGGTTGCCTGAACTGTTGCTTTTCTTTGACTTTTTTGAAGGATATTTTTGGAAATTGAAAGGTGCTTTGGGTTGGTTTTCTGGTTTAGTTTTGGAAAAGCTCGGGCAGGTTAATGGCGAGGTTTTTGCAGGTTGTCCATGTTGAAAATGTTGATATTCATTTAATATCTTCTCTCAGAAGCCTGCAATGATTATTTTAGGCTTTGCTTTCTTTACTGAATACATTTGTCAGCTAAAGATCGCATGTTTACTCTTTGTAGCTCTTTTCACATCTTTGACTACTGAGGCATAGAAAGGATATGTTATAGCAATCCAAATCCAGGTTCAGTGTTAATCTGTTTTGTTGACATTTGCAATTTCTTCAGTGTAGGTATTTATGCTTAATTTTCCATGTATGGAGTAGGAATGTATTATCTATCCTGCCTTGCAAATGTAAGTTGCATATATTTGATTTTTCCTTAAAAAGGCAGAGAGAACTTGTTGAACATGTTTTCCCAAAGGTGTGAATGGCCAGTTCTTTAAAAATCATTTTGTGACAGCAAGACGCAGGCATTTTTGTGCTCCCTCTGCACACATCACTAGCTCAGATAGAAACCTGACCTGAATAGGGATGTACCAGAACTGTGTTGCCAAAGCTTGGAGCCTAAATAGTGGGAACAGATTGAGGGCTTTTGCTATGTGTTTTCTTCCTTTGTTCTTCTAATAAATATTGATTTATTGTGGTGCTCTTTGTTACCTCTAGATTAGCCAAAAGCTTCTTTAACTACCATGTTACTAGCAAACAATGGGCATTGTATAGGTTTAGCCACAAATAAACATATGGAAATTAAAACAGCTGAAGGTCTACACCAGTTTCAAGTATAGGATATGCTGGCATGAAATACCTTTGTAGTAGCATTTCATCTTTTTTATGTCATGTCCAAGGCAGATTTTCCAGCAGCAAGCCTCTATTTGCTATTGATTTTGTTTAATTTTCAACTTTGGACCCAAGCTGTTTAAACAGATTACTCCCTGCTTTTATCGAATAAACTTCCTCATGCTTTCATCAAAGCAAAAGAGATTATTTAGATTTCTGTCTCCTGACACAGCATTGCACATGTTAAGAGTCACATGTTAAGGGACAGTGATGGATTCTGTATCAGAGAATGGCCACTCTGCACGTAAGTTCCCTGGCAAAGACAAAAACATCTCATTCTTATTTATTTGGAAGCTATTTATTAGTATTCATTGCAATAGTATTTATTCTCTAACTGAGGCTAATGCATTTCAGAACTAGATCAGGTGAGAGAATGTTTGAATTGAGGTATTTATGTGCTTTTGTATCCTGGCATTAATGTTGAGTCTTAAGCAACAGGTTTTTTTCCTAGGCACACAGTATTTGTGAAGTGGTTAATGCCTGGAAATAGGAAGACACCTTCTCTTCAGGCTGACTTGCAGTATAGTTTTGGGAATTTAATAGCAACTAGCACTGATACAAGCTCTGGGCGCACACAAGGTTTTCTGGTGGGAGCAAAATCTCCCTTTATCTTTTGTGCATTATTTATAAGGAAGTTAAGATGGGGATAGAGAGTCAACTGATTCCTCAGTCATCTTAATCTATGGAAAATACCTGGAAGACTCTGCTGGAAACACACAGAAATCAATCTACATTTATATTTCAGTTCTTTCTGCAGGAATGGTTGGGTTATACTCATAGAATATGGGTTCTTTCAGTCAGGGTAGCAGGTAAAATCAATACAGACAACATCAGATACTTTGGAGATATTCAGCATTGTCAATGACTGTAGGGTTGCAGATTGTGTGTGCATCTCCCTCTCTGAGCTCTCTTGAGCTTTGTATTACAGGCTGAGTAGGTGAAGTGATAAAATACCTTCTGTAGTTTCTGAAGACAGTTTTTCCTAGAAAGGAACCAGGGATGTTTTCCACCCTTATTTAAATTGTGGAAAGAGGACTTCAAACTGTAGCAAATGACAGCTTCAAGACACGGTCTCTATTCACAGCTGAACAGGCAGGGAAACCCTTCCAGGATTTTCATGCAGGAGGCCTGTGACTCCTTTTGAGCAATGCAGATGTATTAACTCCTTGTTAGGGCCAGGCTTTTCTTCACATTGTTGTCCTTCTGAACAAACAGTACTTTAAACAGGGATCTTGGTGTCATTAGCCTGGAGAGAGTGGCATGGTGCAGGTCATCATGGGCTGACTGCATTGAACCACAGAAGCCCACCACAAAGCTACATTCCAAATGTGGGTTAGTGATTCCTCTCAGAGAGTGGCCTGGACAGAGCCCAAATGAAGGAGAGGAGTGCACAGAAACAGAAGCTGCAGTAAACTCAGGAATGGCACAAGAGTAAAGCGTTCTCATCTGTTTAATTTTTTCATGTTAGCTGCTTAAAAAAAGCGGCTGTAAATGATCAAGGCACTTGCAAATGTTGAAGGAGTGTTTCTGGTCAAGCTCAAAATTGACTACAAATTGGTTGTGTTTCTGTAGGAGATTTGACACAAGGCTGAAATCATTATACTACTAGAAGATGAAGTGGCTCAGCATTTCCTTAGCTGTGTATAGTCTAGCATCTGGATACATTGCAGTCTATCTGCAACCTGCAGTAGCTCTACAAATACTTCTTTACTATGAAAAATCTGCTGCTTCATTTGTGTAGTTGTTGGATCTATCCATGTGCAATCCCATTTTTCATCATTATATATTCCTACAGGCATTATGGATTAAAAAAATGTTAATCGTAAAACTAGGATATCAGTCCTGATGCAGATGCTGAATTACTGTTTCTCTGATAGCTGTCAAGTAACAAATTAGGACGTAGCTAAGCTTTTTGCTGGCCAAATTATATCTGATTAAGTTAATCACAAGTTACTTGTGATTGTGTTTCATCACACATCTGTTTACTGAGAGATTTATGTATATGTTGAGAATAGGTTAAAAATGGACCTGCAAGCTGTTCATGTTAGTATTGAGGATTGATAGACATTTGTGACTTTTTTTTTGTCTTATACCATCTAATGGTATATAAAATAGGATCGCCAGTGTAGATTATGATGATCTGAAGAGGCTCACTCTGTGTTATACAGCAACCTGTCTACCTTCCTTTTTTTTTTTTTTTGGTAAAAATATACCCCTAAGTCAAAGCCTTTCTCCAGCATAAATGCCTACAGTCTTATTAAAATCCAACCTCATTAACTATGCCATTGGTATTAAAATAGTATATCCTGAATCCCAGTCATTTAGAAATGATCTGTGCCTGAAAAGATGAAATGAGAAACTCCCCAATTAGTATAAATGTCTGAGTGGAGCATAAAGTGACTTCAAAGAACTTGATTATATATTTGGGTTTTTTGATATATATCTTTTTTTTCTGAAGTACTTCCAATTTGGAGACAACTTATAAGACTTTTTAGCATGATACTGGAACATTTGAAGCCCCTTTATCACACGTGTGGAAATCAAATGAAATGTTTGAAGTATTTGAAAGTATTTTAAAACAATCTGTTTAGTTTTTAAAGATGAGAGGATTGAAAATTAAATGCAGAGTCTTAGTCTGCTTGTGCTCTTCTGCTGCACCACTTTGCCTTTATGAGAGGTTGGTGTTTGATGCAGCATTTAATCATATTACCCAACCCTTTTGGTATGGCAAGCTTTACTATGAAAACATCATGTTTTGCATCTGCATCTGATCATCTCTGCTCACCTTTGCAAGACATTTGGGCCCATCTTGTGATTGGATGGTATCAAACAGCGCTAGAGTCCAGTAAACCTTGAATTCCCAACCTCCATCAAGCTGGCAGGAAACTGAAGTTTCAAGTCCTGCACAGAAGGCTCCCTCCATCATGTGAAACGTCCCCCAGTCTCAGACTGCTTTAGTCCCATGGCAGATCATACCTAGGAGCAGCTGGCATTTCCAGCTGCAAAGCCTCCTTAGTTGTGTTGTGCAACATCTGGCAATGAAAAAGGGTTTAGAATAGAGAGTCACGTGTTGAATAAGAGATAGCTTGGAAAGAAAGCAAGTACTGTATCCTCTTGTGCACAACACCCCCATGCTGCAGGCTGGTTTTCCTAGTAACAGATGCAGCCTGGTTTTAAATTTAGGCTATTTTGATGTTTGGTTATTTTTCTGTTTTTTAACCAATGTTTCCTAGTTTCCACAGAAACTTCAGCAACACTGAGGCTTGTTTTTGTCGTTCTGCAAAGGACGCTGAGTAATTCAGACTTCAACCTTTTGACTATGCCACTGCATATTGATGATGTCAAGAGGATTTCGTATCATTGCTAAATGTCCCTTGTGTTTTCTGCTGGAGTGAGAAGCAAGGAAAGAGAGGTACATCAAAGCAAATGGTGTATTTTTGTAACACCATGTGTATAAATATCAGTGCAGTGGTGTTAGTTTCCATAGTAAATGCCAGCAAAAGTTTTATAAATCCACCTCAAAGCTGTAGGTCCAGAAATGCATGGTAAGGCAAAAAGATGAATAAACCATTTAAACGGTGGAGATTTAAGTGAGAAATAGGATGGTAGTGGTGGGAGGGGGCATAACTACAGGCTCATGCTCTGCTGTGGGAGCAGAAGGAAGCCCAGCTCTATTTAAAACAAACCCTAAGTGAGGGGAAGAAGACTGTTTTCCATTCCATCTTTATCAAATTCCTCCCTCCTTGGCTTTTTTTAATCCCCAACATTTTTAGAAATTACTGTTTTATGAAAAATGTAAGTGTAATTATATATAATGGGTATTTACATACAAACTTACACATAATTATGTAGTTTTCAAAGATAGGATAAAAGCCATTACTGAAATAAGAAAACACTTTTCTATTGCCTCTAATAATGTTTTCCACATCCCTCCATTTCAAAATACAAGTGAATTGGATCAGCACGAGGAAGCTTTTCATACTGGTTCCCAGCTGTGTATATGTCAGTGGAGATAAATTTCATGTCCTCGAATGTTACCCTTTACAGAGTACCAATTTGCACACACCTTAGGTTGCAGTTTGCTGAAAACAAAGCTTTCCAAGGTGTTCATCTGCTCCCTCAGCAAGGTTTTGAGGTTTCACGAAGTGTTTGTAGAAGGAGGTTCAAGGCCTATGTGCTGTTATAAATAGCAGCTTTTCGTTGCCTTCCTTTTGGAGGAGCAGAGGTCAAGAGTATCCATTTATTTTTGTTGTCAGTGCGGGTTTTCAGTGCCCTTCCAATCCCAATGCTGTCCACTGGCCAGCTGAGTTGTTAACGGCTGGTGGCCAAGGAACAGAACTTGCCTTTCTGATCCCACTGGCCAGTGCACCTTGTGGGAACCTCCTGGAACTGGAAAGGGACAGCTGGAAGCACAGCTGCTGTCCTTGGGTCACTTTTTTGTATAATATGTACCAAATCTGAGCAGATTTTTGTTCAGTTTGTAGTCTTGGGGCATATTAGATGCTGTTCGCATCAGATGTATTTATTCCTCAGCCCAGAAAATTGGGAAGAGTATCCTGCCTCTTCCCTCAAACCATCATGTTCAGTGCTTGGTATGGAGTTTTAATGAAGTGTTTCTGTGTAGGTGTGTTTTCTAGAAAGGACGAAAACCCCTAAGTTTCTGTTTAGTTTTTTTATTTTTTTTTTCTTTGCTTTATTCATGCCACCCTAAAAGCTGTTTTTGCAGACAATCTGCTTTTGCATAGGGTTTTTTTTGTGTAAGATATGTTTACAGAGTGTTGCATGGACCTTCTTGGTGACTTGTACAAAGTAGGATCCTCTGTGCTTTTGCATTACGTACTGTACCTTGCAGAAGATACCTCTGGGTTATTGTAATGCCAGCTTTCTGTGAAATAACGAACCGTGAAAAAGTTTAAATAAAGCACCTTTGGGAACAGCAAATGACAAAGTTCTTTGAATGTGGTTTATGAGAACCTTGCAGCCCAATCTCCTAAAAGAAGCACCTGCAGTCTGGCTTTATAGCTGATACACAGCTAACTGGCAGACAAAACCTTGCTAGGATTTCAGTTTGCTGCCTATGATACATAGGGTTCTTTCTTCCTTGTAATGCTTTAAACTGAAGTTAAAATTTTGTATTGAAATTTTAACTTGACACTGTGCTGTTTTCAAGTCAGATGAATTACCATGTTCCTTTTCCCTCACATCATAATGTATTTGATATCTTACTATGAAAGTATTTCCTGAATTTATATTAATATTATACATTTGCCTGTCCTTACTTACCTTAGGGGGGAAAAAAAGAAAGTGAAACATAACTATGTAGCTGTAAGAAGTATTGTTTGCAATTTAACAGTGCTGTGGTTTTGTAGTTTAGGAATTTCCAGTTTTATTTCTGTTGCTCACTGTAGAAACTTGTAGTTTATTTCTGTGCTTTTTCACATAACTTCGATTAAACAGTGCCCTTCAAAGCTATGTTTTTTGAGCTACTGTGATGTAGGTAACTTTTATTTGCTTTAATTCATCAGAGAGCCACATTCTTCACTTCAGTATCCCATTTACACCTTCATGGTGTTAATCAATGGCTCAAGTCCCCAGAGTATCATAGGTTGGGGCTTTGGGGTGCTTTTTCTTCAAACATTTTTGAGCATTTGTGTCTTTTTAAGCTGCTAGACCCACGCTGCACAGGTGTAAGTGCTTGTATAACACACCAGGTAATTATGAATGTGGTCAGTAGTGTCTTAATGTGACCCACGATAGCATCAATTTCTTTTACATTTGATTTACACCATGGAGAAGAATATTATGGAAAAGCTGCCAAAAAAAGTAGATTCTAGGGTGGTTTTTTTCTAATTCTTTCATAAGTGAACAAAACTTTCTCATAAAACTGTATCTGGCAGAGTTTATACTGAAGGACATGCAGTGGCATAATTTACAGTGTTGGCATGCTGAGCAAAAATGTATTTCTTCCATTCCTAGTAAAAAATGTGATTAATGTCATGGATCCTTATATGCAACTTGAAATAAGTCATGAGAGTGCATCCCTTCATCCTTTCTCCATTTTGTGCCATCTGGCTTCCTGCAGGGCGTTAGCCAGTCCTGAAAGTTTCACCAGCCCTGAGGCTTTAATAGTGATCAGGACAGGCAGAAGTAAAAATTGCTACATACTTCCACTCATAGGCTTAGGACTGGAATTGTAGCTTGGGGCTTTGGGCAAGTGGATTAAAGATCGCTGCTTTGCTTGCCCATTCTTTCCCTGTTTTTCAATACCAGTATGAGCAGAGAACTGGACACTTTTTTTATTACCAAGAACAATGAAGAAATATTTGGAATATTTAGTTGCTATGAGTGTATTAGTGAAGAAGAAATAAACTTCTCTACCTTAAACAGGGCAAGAAGTTATGCAGACCTGACCAACTCAGACAGAAATTCTCTTAGGAAAAGGAATATCACATGAAATTGTAAAGTTCTCCTTCAGTCAAGTCAGAATGAAATGCCAGAGACTTAATTTGCTTGCTTTTTACTGCCTTGCAATCCCACCATCTCTTCTCTCCTTTTCCTTCTCCAATCCCCTGAATTATTCAAATAGAAAAGCTTTCTTTTTAAGATATTTACATGAAGCAGGCATTTGGTAGCAGATGAGATTTATTCTGATCAAAAGCATCTTGGTCTGCTCTAATCTTTCCCCAGAACTTAGCTAAACCTGCAGAAAAAGGGCTCTTGCTCCGTACTATTGCAGTTATGGATCCTTCTGGTGGACACTGTCATTGCACATTTTAGGGGCGTGCATCTATGCATATCAAGGCATATTTGTTTGAGTCTCAACCAGGATATATGCCAAAGAGATTAGACTTCATCTTTCATCCTGGGGAGAAAAGTGCCTAAATGGGTTTATCATGGGGTTTTCATTCACTCTGTCATTTCTCCCTTCTTTATTGTTCATTGCTAGACTTCTAATTTTTCCCGACAGCAGCGCACACCCCTGCAGCTGGCCCTGCATGATTCCCTCCTAGACTGACACAAGAATGGATGCATAAATCTCCTGCCGTCAGGGTGCCTCCTTTAGCAAACATTTCTCCCTCTCCCCCCTGGAAAAAGATCTGTCCCCTTCTCAGCACTCTCATTTATCACCTACTAGTTTTGCCTGCTGAGCCAAGATGCTGCCCATGACCATTATCCTGCCTATGCTAAACATCAGGAAATGGTTCTTTTCTGACCAAAATACAATCTTATTTTCTTTTTTCTTCTCCTAATGACAACTATTAGTGGAAATTGGAGTGCTTTTGGCAATTGTATTTGGTGCAAACATTACACCATACAGCAACTAGCTCCTGTGAAAGACAAAAGCTGACTGATGGTTTGAATTAGGAGCTGGAGGATGAGAAGGACTTTCAGGAGCAAGAGCTTTGGCTGAAATACAGGTCTTTAGGAGGTCTTAAGTTAGAATTGGAGATCCCTGTGTTCTCTGAGGCCCTTTATTAATTCAGAGTGATTGCTTTGAACCACTAGGTGAGGGCAGTGATATCAAATCCAGGACTTCCAGCTGCTGAACTCATCCAGTGCATTGGCAGTTTATAAATCTAATGGGACTTGTGGACTGTTTACAAAGTATTGTTTGAAAATCTCTTCCTTAGCCCTCCATCCTCACTGTAGCAGTGGAATATAACAGCTGGCTAAAAATCAATGGGATAATAGTTTAAAAGGCAGCAGTTTCTGTTCCCATCCTGAAGATGAAAGCAGTCACAGGATGAATATGTGATGTATGGGAAGAGCTTTGTCATCTTTTACCAGCAGCAAAGGGATAGGTAAAGGTCAGCTTTTATTCCAAGAGTCTTTTCCACAAAATACTAGATTTCTCAAATCAGTATTTGGTGTTAGCAGTGTGCTGATAGTCTGATAGTCATAGTTGCTTTGAAAATAAAATGGTATTTTACTTCAGCTACAAGTATTTGGCTGTTTCTCTGCTGCTGTCCTTATGATGATTCATATTGCAGTTATTTTAAAGAGGCGGATAAACTACAATTGTTTATATACAAACAGAATATGGCATTGGCTGCCAGAAACCAATCTCACTAATATTTGGCTTGCTAGGTTGCCTCGTGTTTCATGTTTTGGCTATCGGAGAGAGCAAGCTTAAATATAATTGAAAAGGGTTTCTTTCATTCTGAGTGTGCTCAAAGCTAGTGATATTTTCTGCTTTATAAATGCTAGCAATTGATTATAGAACATCAGAGGTGTTAGCAGTGTTGGTGACCTTCATCTAACCAGCTGGAATAATAGGCAAGACTTGCTTTAGGACACGCTGCTGCTGCTGACAGGTTTTGTTGCATCTGCAGCCAGCTCTGTATCATTAGCAAGGAAAAAAGGGTGGATTGAGGAGAGTGGATTGTAAATGTAACAGTACTCATTCCACTAAATTCACTTGAAAAATGATCATTTTTTGTGTCCAGTGCCATTTTGTACTATTCATGATCTTCTAATTAAGCCAGGAGGATTGTGGAACCAGGCTTTGATTTAAGCAGTATCAGCCTCCCTCCAGAGAAGCAAACAAAACTTCGCTTTGCTGTTGGAGGCTAAGTCATGAACTGATTTCTATTCTGTGTTTTGGTTCCTACACATTATTAGGAATCCTACATTAATGACATCATGTGCAGAGCCTCATCCCTACAGCAGACCTGCCTGCCAGGTGCACATCAGGTACAGCTATTCTCAAAATGTTTAAATTTGACTTTGCATCTTGACTATTCCAACCTAATACAGTGAGCTTTGAAGCAAAATACGGGGGTGTTGAAGAAAAAACCTTCCATGTCCAAAACCAGCCTCTCAGACTCCATGGCTAAGGCCCAGCTTTAAAACTGGTGATGGTGTTTATTTGAATTTATTTGATTAGAATAAAGCAGCACCTGTGATTCTTGAAAAATTGCTTGGTAGACCCCTGTGAGTAGTTTTCTAAGGGGATTACCCCTTTCTTGCCTTGGTGTTCCCTTGCCACAGTAGCAGTAATAGAGTCCAATGGCCAATGTGCTGGTTAGGATGAGGAAGGAAGGTATCTGTGGTTCTTGGAGAAGGGAGAGGAGGGCAGAGATGGCAGGAGTGTTAGACTTTGAAGAGCAACAGAAATAAGACTCTGTTGGACTTGAGGAGAATTTTCCAGTCCTAATGGCATTTCTTCTTCATAATGAGGGAAAAAGTCTGCTTATTTTTTACTTCAGTATCTTGTCTTTATAATTTTTTAGGACTGGAATTCTTGAACAATATTCCCTGAATCTTTTAAATAATGTCTCTGTTATTCTCGAATGAGAGCGGGTATATGGAGGAACTGAAGAAGTTCTTTACTATGCATTTCCTTTTCTTTTTAGATGGAAATAAAAATTTTATCAGGCTAAACCTTCCTTTCCATACTCAATTATCCCCCAGAAAGTTGAAATAAGTATAGATGTAGGCTTTTCAAGAATATGCCTCTAGAGTTTAATTTCTGAAGCAAAGGGAAACTGCAAGGTGACATTGCTTTTGAAAACTGAGCCTTAAAAAAGGGCTTCATTTAGGCATCCATCTTTGAAAATGGATGGTGAACTATGTAAGGGTTGGGAGGGAAAGGGGGTGATAAAAGGAGGTGCAAGAGAATGACAGTAGAAGAAAGTGAAAGGTAATTTAAGTCCTTGGTAAATGCCCCTAGTTGAAATTAGCACTGTTTGATTTGGTTACCCAGCTAATGGCAGCTCAAAGTCAAATTATTACATGAAGTGTTCTTGCAAAGGCTGGGCTTGAGTGAGTTTGCCATGAGTCTTCTAGAAAAGTGGCCTTTCCAAGGCAAAGTTAGGATGCTCTGTAAATAGCTTTCTAGTGCTTTGCATGTTCCCAGAACATCTAAAGTTGAGAGGGCACCACAGCAGAGAAAAGCAGAGACCCACCCTTACTGATAATGGCAGCTGTACTGAGTTTCCCCTTTCATAAGGTTGCTTTGAATCTCCAGCAGTCAATGCTCTTCAAATATCCATCACTGGTCCTGAATGTGAAATGTTGCATCACTCCTGTCTGAGGGAGCTGAGAGTCTCTTCTGTTGTTCCAGGTAAGAAGAGGAAGGGGGGCAGCCAAGGACTCAGTTCTGGGGCTTGCCTGGTACCCGCTGGAGCACAGCTTAACAAGACTAAACATTGACACTGCATCGTCCCCTCCTGAAGTCCCAGCAGAAGTGGGCTCCTCTCTTTCAAGCTGTGGTGTGCATGCAGACTTCTGGAGATTTTTTTTCAGGTAAGCTCCCTTTTTCCCTTTTTAAATGCTGTAGTTTTCTAAATGGGAAATTATATTCCATTTTTCTAGACAAATTTGTTGCTATTCATCAAGACTTTCAGACATTGCTGGAGCATCTAATAAATGTTTATTACAGCTAATGGAGATAAAACTTCTAGGAGCTAATCTTGCAAGAGGCATTAAAAATTAGCAAATCAAAAAAAGAATGAACAGCTTGGCAAAGGGTCTCAGTTCATAAACCTATTTATAGATGGTGTGCTGGGTAGAAAAGAGGGTTTGTGCCTCTGCCAGCAAGATGCTCCAGCCTACTGCTGTGTCAATGCTTGCCCTAATTTTACAGTTACATTCTGAGTCTCCCAGGGGTATGCAGAGCAGATGTGTGATTGACCTGAATCTCGAACGTGCACAGGTTTGACTGTGTCTCAGGATGGTCAGAAGGATTTTATCAACTTCTTTTCCAGGAGCTGTTCAAGTTGATTAGCATGTGTTGACTTGACAGGTTTCTCAGAAACCAGCTTGTAAAACCTTTTTCCAACTAAGAATTTTCTTTATCCTCAGTGGCCAAAGAAACCTAAAGTGAAGACTGACAGAGGGGTCAAGCATGACAGGAACACAGACATGGCTCTTGGTCTGTCTTTTAGCTGCAATGTGGTTTAAAGCCATTTTGGCTGTTTATTTGGTGCTGGCAATGCTCCTGGAAGCACTGCTGTTGGGAGAGCTGGTTCCAGCACAGTGTGAGCCTGGAGGGGAAGGCAAGGCATTTTGCTGGGATAGCCTGTGCTACCTTGATCTCCGTTACAGTAATAATTGACCATAGACTAGACTTCAGAAGTTAGCAACTTAGCTTTTCCAGCAAGAGAAGCACATGTCTCCAGTCCAACACCAGAGAAGCAAAACGGTGAGAGAGGAAAAGAAAATTTGCAAAGAGCCAAGATAAAAACACAAGTGTATTCTAGTGTTAACTAGTATGTGGCTGTATGCCAGTTTGGGAGGAGTTTTGTTGAGGTTTGGGTTTTGTTCTTCTTTCTGGATATTTCTGTGCATTAAGCCTTACTTACTCTTAAAATCTAATGTGAAAGTGAAGGATCAAAATACATTTTTATGTGCATGTGAGCTGCAGAATGAATGAAAGTTAAGGTAGTTGTTCTAAAAATTCAAACAGTACATTCTGCAGTCACACTCTGACTTATGTACCTAAAATAACAATTTTTTTTTTTTTCAAAATGTAGGAAAAAGCGATGGAAATAGTCACTATTTAAGCTTATTTAGAAATACACATCAGGGAAGATGAGTATCACTCGGGAACAAAGGTGGGTTCTGTGGGAGATGCAAACCTAAGGGTGAAAGCAAGTAATAGCAGAGTAATTTTGCTGTGGAATTTTAAACCAATTATGTGAATAACAGAGGATATGTTCTGAAAGCAGGCAGAAGTGCTTTACTGTGGGTATAGCTAACGTGGTTTCCGAAAGCCTCTGTCTGGCCAGGGTTAGCAGCGGAGATGGCAGGAGTGCATGTGTGTTTGGCTGTACATTGGTGCCTTGCTGAAAGTCAGCCTTTCCCAGCCTGCCTCTCCCATGGTAAATCTGAAGAAAAACACACAGAAGTGTGTCTGATAATAGCAAGAGCCTCAGCTTGTTTCTGTGTCTGACTGGAAAGTTATAGAAATCATAGAAATCTGATGTTTAGAAGATGCTTGGTCTTAGATTTTGCAAGAATTAAATCTTTGATAAGTTACATCAAACTGCTACAAACTTTTGTAGAAATTACTTTAAGTTTCATAGAACTGGACTGATTAAAGGTAATATTTCAAGCAGTCTTCACTGATCCAGTTGTTTGTCAAGCTCTGTTTCTTTGAAAGGAAGATTAGCATCTTTGTGCTTCTTAATAAAATGAGTACTGAAAGTCCAGTGTCAGCAGTTTGGCTTGAACACCAGAGTATGTGGCTTATTGCTGTACAGAGCATGGAGGATATTAATGTGGATATTAAATTTTTTTATTCCTCCACAAAGAAAATAGAAGTGCTCATACAAGAGAGTAAGATAGTTCATAGGATTCTTCAGCATTGCCTTTGATAGTATGCAGTTATGGACTGAGTAGTGGATATGAAGTATTTCCTGGTGTTAGAGGTCTGTAAATAAGTATAAATTAGTGGGGGGTTTTGTTTGCTGTGCTTTTTTCTTAGAACCTTTAAAAGTACCTACATGGTAGTACTTAAAAGGAGAAACAAAGCCTACAAGATCTTTACTAAACTTCCTTTTCTGTCTAGGAGCTTTTTTCAAACTTCATTAATCTTCAAAGTGTTCCCTTGAATGGGTGGCCAGTGTAAGCAGTTCTGAAAATTCATTTCATGTGAAGATTTTTGTCTCTAAAGTTCAAGTAAGCATAGCTGCAAATCTGATTCACTTGTGTGGCAATGAACTTCACATGTAAATCATGCTTCTAAGAAGTCTGTATTGTGCTAGAAGGTGCTAATGGCTGCCATCAATCAGAAGGCTGGTAGAAGTTGTTCTCCCCTTCTCCCCCAGACTAAATGAGACAGCAATTAAATGCCCTTTTGTTGAGTGATAGCTGAGACAATGGAAATCAATGTCCAAAGCACAAACCAGAATGGCAAGTCTTAAGTATAAACTAAGCCATGTGTCCCAAGGGATTGGCACGTTGATTTGCTTACAGCTGAGAGGGTGTATGAAAAGAATAACTGGGAGTGTAGACAGCAGGAGAAGCAGTAATGCTCCTTGGAGCAAAGCCAGAAGGGAATATTTGCTGGGAAGACTTCTCAATGGGGCTGAGCTGCCATGGTCTTGCCTCCGTGCAACCCAGGCTCAGGGGGTGACACAGATTTGATCTGGAACAGGCCCTGACATATGACCATATTTACAAAATATGATACCAAGTTTGCCTGTGGTATTATTTTATGTTGGCTGCTCAAGAACAGGCAGTATCTGGTCTGTTGTGAAGCCTAATGATACAAACGTAGCCTTTCAGCTTTTCTGAAGGAGTTTCAGCCGGCAAGGTGATTTTGTACTCAACCAAGTGCTGTTATTGACATGGTTTAGGCCCCAGAAACAGGACTTGCTGCACTGTCAAGCTCCATCCTGAGAACAGCATCTCTTGCCTTCCCCCCAACAAATGCCATCACTTTGTTTCTGAGTGCTTTACAGGTGCAAGGCTTACCCTTGTGTTTCTCCTTGATAAAGTTGCATTTGGATAGAGTTTGCTCATCCATTTCTTGTAGCTGAAAAGAATCTCTTGATATCCTTAGTACTGGTTAACAATTTTGTCCAGAAGACATCTGGTCACTTAGGTGGCTGAACATGTTTTTCTTTTCTTCTTCACTCCAGACCTTCTAACAAAGCTCATTATGTCAATAGGATACTTCCTTTTGACTCCAGCTCACAATTCTGCATTAGCTTTGCTGCCTTGCTGAAAGGGCCTTAAGTTACTCCTGTGCACAGGGCTGCATTGTCTCTAATCTGTGTGGGTTTTTTGTTTTGGTTGGGGGTGCTTTTCCTGCTGTTGTACAAAACTGTAAATGCATTGAGAACAACAAGCTATTACATTTGCTAACAGCAAGGCACATTGCTGTCATGCAGCTCATGCTGTTGGCAGGGACTCTGGCTATATGATGCTTTGCAGCAGCTAGGCTGAACTGAGAGGAAGTCTTCTGCAAATTTAAGGCTCCAAAGAAATGTTACAGTAAGAAATGTTTTACTTTTGTGCCTGAAAAGTGTTACATGCAGATGACCAGACTAATTTGAGGTAACACTAGAATTTGACAAAAATAAAATACATGTTTAGAGAGTTCAGTGTTGAATTTGTTCTATGAAGTGTTGTATCTGTCGCAGCTCTTTTGAGTGTTTGAACAAAGGAAAACACAGCCATGTGTATTAAGAGGCCTACAGAAATGTGCAGGTGTAAGGAATGAACTATAAAACCCACTAGTTGGTGTTGCCTGTCCTTATTGCTTAGTGACAAGACAGTATCTTTTCCTTGTGTTTGAAAAAAGTTGAGAAGCCTCTTTTCAAACTTGCTTTCTACTGCATTCTTGTTTAGTCTTTGGTTCTTTAGTATTGACAATTACAGGGAATGACACTTTACATTCCCATTGTCCTCATATCAGTTCAGGTGTTCACCTTTGATGTTAACTCTGCTTCTAGCCTTGCCTTGTACTTCACCTGTGCATCAGGTTCTCTATTAAAGCAGAGACCCAAGGAACCAAAAGAGACTTACAATTACAGCAGTATACTGCCACGTTACCAGTATCAGTGTAATACTTTCAACCTTTTAGTGAAGACCTTAGATCATTAATGTAATCTTTACTATTACCAATGCTGATGCCGTTTCCTAAATATTAAAAAGTTCTTATCAATATATATATAATAATTAATTGTACAATGTGGCCAAGATGATCATAGGCATAGAGAGTGCAAAAGCAATTTGTACTGTTTTATATTTTATTATTCTGTATGCAATTTTGAGTAATCACAGGTTAGGTTTTTTTAAGCATTTCCTTGTATATTGCAAGCCTTCAGCAGTCCAATAAAGCAGAACCATTTGATGTGTCCATTACCTCCTGCAAATGCCTGGGAATACAATGGAGTAGCATGCAGACTTCAGAGCTGTCATGACAGGTATTAAGAATGTGTCAAATCCTAGTGATGACTGATAACATATCTGTCATTTGTGATGGGATTATTAGGAAGAGGAAAACCACTAGGAGAAAGATACTCTAAGAAAAAAAAGAAGGGGGGAGGGGAAGATGGGGGGAGAGAGGGTTTACTGTTCTTTGGAGCTGCCTGGTTTAATTAAGCCTTGTCTAGTCCATAAACGAATCTGTTAGCTTTCTGAATGCTTTCACAGCTTATGCGCTTCAGTACTGCAGCAGTAACTCTATGGAATTTAGGTTTCTCATTGCTGGATAGCTGCAACATAGGTATTGTGGCTGTGATGAAGGCTCTTGACCAGTATATGGAAACAGCTAGTGGTATATCTTTTAAATGTTGTTTTCTAATTGAGAGTTTAATACACTACTGTAGAAGAAAGAATTTGGTAGGTGCATGAGACACTTTCTTATTGAAACACTTCATAGAACTGAAGAGGGAAAACAGTCTGCTAGTGTCATTGACTAGTATCTTTAGTTAGCAAAAGGACATGAAGGATTGCTCTTCCTTGTTCTTAGTTGTGATGTGTGTATCTTGGAAGAAGGCTGAGCCTCATCTCACTTATAAAACTAGATTGTGCTGAATGAGTCCAGTCTTCCCAGTACACAAACTAATGTTTCAGGTGATTTAGGTTGAGTTATAAACAGATCAAAGGCCTGAAAGTGCTTAACTATTAAGACTAAACGAAGCATCTTATTCTGTTGCCTTCTGGTACTTGGCAATGCCAGGACAGAGGAAGTGACCTGTGTGCTGTCAGCACCTTTTTGGTGCAGGAGTATCCCCAGGAGTGGTTAACCAGCAAAGTTGTCTCATATGCCCCCTCTCCATCCCCTCAGCTCAGTTTGAAGCATGTTAGATGTCAGGAGAGGGGAAGACTTGAAGTTCAGTGGGCTGAGACAGCTATTTCTAGCTGTCATATGCTCCCTTAAATCCCCTTTCAGCAGGAGTCAGCAGTCCTTGGACAGAGACCTATAACCAGATTGTTCCTCTGCTCTTTCTGCCAATTTATCTGCTGGCTTTCTATGAAAAAGGACCTGATCTTTATCTCTGACCCTTCCACAGGCATAGACAAGATGCGTGTCAGCTCTCTTGGGGCCCCAGTTCATTGGGGAAGCGAAGGTAGTGGAGGGCAGGCCAGTGACCAAGTGGGTACTTCGGTACCACTGGACTCTTGCTGGAGAGCAGCTGCTGTGTTGGATGTATTCAACCAGAATGGCTGATAGCTTGGATAATGCATCTGGTGGCCATCCACATGGGTTAATGTCTCAGAGAGGAGCAGCTGCTCTGAAGGTAAGCAGGAGGCCAACACATGGTCTTGGGTTTGTGAAGCAGAGATAAAGAGCAGAGAGAGAACGCTCATGTGAGGTCTAAGCTGTAGCTGTTGCTGCGCAGAGTGCGCAATGTTTGTTTGATGTTTAAATGGTCACTGGTACGTAAGGAGCACACAGTGGCCTAGCCAAAAGCAAACACTGTTGTGTGGCTTTGGACCCTGTTCCTTACAGTCACCAATGGCAAATTAGCTGCCCTAAACTGCCCATGTCTACCTTCTGCCACACAGCACAGACAGGTTAAGGCCACCCTCCTCCAGGTGAACCACTGCTGACCTCCAATGGGATGAGCTCCCCTCTTGGGTGAGGTGACCCTGCAGCAGCCCTGCCATGGGGCAGGGAGCATGGGGGGGCAGTGGGGCTGGTGACCAACCTCTCACCCCTGAAGAAGGATGAGCTAGAACACATGCCGATGGCTGCATGGGCACTGAGGGTGTGAGCACAGGCTAGGAACTGTGGAGTGGGCTACAGCAAGGATGGAGATGGTACCCACTCTGTGTGTGTGATTGCAGCAGGATACCTCATGTGTTCCATAGGTGATGAGCATGCACCAAGGCTGTTGCAGACACCTGTGGGCTCATGTCTTTGCTCACCTCATGGAAACTCGCTTGTATGCCCAGGGCCTTGGGAAGAAGGACCTTTCTTTCCCTTCCTTCCCCATCTGTAAATGCACATTTACGCCACCCACAAAGGCTCTGTCTGAGCAAAGACCAAAGAGCATCCTGAAGCAAAGACACCAGGTTTTAAATGTGATGTATTGCAGCTTAATTCATTTCCCAAGGTAGTTCTCTCAAGGGCCTCGTGGCAACCAGCCCAAAGCAACCAGTAATTTGGGCACATCAACCCAAAGCTGGTTCAGCTTAAGAGTTGTTAAAGGAGCCTTATGCTTTTATTATTATTATTATCATTATTATTATTATTTCATCTAGAAGCTGAACTCAGCATTTCTTCAGAGTAACTTGAACTGTGCACCCAGAAATCATTAATCATACTGTAAAATCTTGGCTTCAGCTTCCCCCTTTATAAATAGGAGATTAACATACAGGTTGTTAATGTTGTGTCTTGCTGGCTGGCAGTACCTTGCTTCACAGCGATTCAATATGGTTTTGTAAAGAGAAAGGGCTGTGGAGAGCAGCGCTCCAGGGAAGAGCCTTCTTCCACCAGTCACAGGATTGGTTTTGGCCCTGGGTAGATGCAACACAGATGTTCATGTATATTGATGATGGGCATCCTACGGTGTGTGACTTTGCTCTTCAGTGGCTACCCCTTCAGGAGGAGACAGCAGCACACATAAGGACTTGCTGGCAGCGTCACAGACTGCTTTATTTTTTTCCAGTGCTCTCATTGTCTTTCATCAACTCCCATATTTAATAGATTAATCTGTGCATGGGTTTTCTGTCCTGAGAAAGGACTTCAGTAAAATGCACCTCTGTGAATACTTCTCTGAGGAAAGCAATTCCTTCCCTGTATTCTCTCCCTTCCCCAATTTGCTAGGTTTTGTCAGCTTAAAAGAAGAAATAGGAACATTTATCTAGGAGCTATTGCAAAAGTTGGCATGAGACTCATTTATTTTTTCTCTTCATTTTGCTGTATATCAGTTGTCCAGAAAGTCACAAGGTTTAGGGAGTCACCTCTCAAGATCATTGAACTTCGGATAAAATTCCTTTAGGGTCCAAGGTCAACACTGTCCTGCATGTTCTCAGTTCTGTTTTACATGTGCTCACACTTAGCTGCACTCCAGTTCTTGATCTTTTTTTTTATTTAGTGGGAGGTTTAGAAGCATCCTTTGAAAACCAAACCAAACTACCACTACCATCCAATTTAAATACACAAAAAACACTGAAACGCTGCTTTTCTTTCCTGAAAAACACCCAGCAAAGAAATTGCTTTGTAAGTCTAACTCTTGTGTTCATCGCCTATTTGAATCAAAACTGATTTCCCTGTTTGTTTGGACAAAATAAAATGTTTCCAAAAATTAAAGCGATGGGCAGTAGTTGTGGTTTCTGTTTCGGGGAGGCGAGCTGGAAGGGAAAATATTGCAAAACTACTTTTGCTGATAACAAAGAAATCCCAAAGGGAAATTTCTGTTTTGAAAATATGTAACTGTTGATATGAGGATGTTTGTTAGAATATTTTTAGTGCTGATAAAGGAAAGCGAAATTCATTGGAGTTTTGGTAATCTTGAATGAAAACACGTGTTTGCCTTTGGGTTATAGAATCATAGAATAGTTAGGGTTGGAAAGGACCTTAAGATCACCTAGTTCCAAGCCCCCTGCCATGGGCAG
Source organism: Psilopsiagon aurifrons (assembly GCA_025447955.1). NCBI lineage: Eukaryota > Metazoa > Chordata > Aves > Psittaciformes > Psittacidae > Psilopsiagon > Psilopsiagon aurifrons. The sequence continues at coordinate 142,856 of JAOEHY010031126.1, forward strand.
GAACACCTCACACTAAAGCATGCCACCCAAGGCTTTTCCAACCTGGCCTTGAGCACCTGGGATGGAGCATTCACAACTTCCCTGGGCAACCCATTCCATTGCCTCACCACCCTTACAGTTCTGCTCTCCTTTCCTGTCTTCTTGTTCAGGGTGGTAACCCTGAGGACAACTGATCTACTATTAACAACTGAGGCAAAGAAGGCATTAAGTACCTTACCGTTTCCTTATCTCTTGTCACTATGTTTTCCCCCAGATCCAAGAAAGGATGGACATTCTCCTTAGCCCTCCTTTTGTTGTCAAAGTATTTATAGAAATATTTTTTATCATTGTGGAGCAGTCATGGAAAACGTTTTTAGTATTTTTACTGTGCTACCTGACAGCAAGATCTCTCTACTATACAATTTTCTTCTGACCTCTTACACACCAATTGTATTGGAAAAACATTAATTAAATGGGAACAATGTATTTATTGTGACTTGAAGTTGCTTTTGTCATGGTTGCTATTGTTTAGGTTCCTGAATAGGAGTGAAAGAGTGCTTAAAGATGCTTTCCAAGTGCTCTGTTTAAGGATGGCTTTTTGTTCATAGCTGCCTGTCCTGGGTTCAGCAGTAGCAGTTATTTTTCTCTTAGTAGTTGGTGCAGTGCTGTGTTTTTGACTTTCAGCCTGGGAACAGCGCTGGTAACACCAATGTTTTTAGTTGCTGCTCAGTAATGTTTGATATGACCAAGGACTTTCTGAGCCTCACGCTCTGCCAGGGAGGAGGGGAAGCCAGGAGGAAGCAGGGACAGGGCACCTGACTCAAACTGACCAAAGAGGTATTCCATACCACAGCACATCATGCCCACTATATAAACTGAGGGCAGTTACCCAGAAGGGCTAGATCACTGCTCAGTCGGGCTGGGTATCGGTCAGCAGGTGGTGAGCGGTTGTGTTCTCTCCCCTTGTTATTTCCCTTATCATTATTATTATTGGTGGTAGCAGCAGTGGTTTGTGTTATACCTTAGTTACTGGACTGTTCTTATCTCAACCCGTGGGAGTTATGTTCTTTCGATTCTCCTCCCCATCCCTCTGGGGCACGGGGGGAGAAAGGGGAGAGAGTGAGAGAGTGGCTGCGTGGTTCTGAGTTACGGCTGATTACCATGACACTGCCAAAAAATAGCTGCAAACTATAAAAGGAAAAATTCCCTTCTTTGCGATTTCAGTCCCTTGAGTTTAACAGTTTATATTAATTCACTTCCTGATTTAGCTTAGTTTAGTTTTAGCCTTGGTCATGGCCTACCAATGTGTTTTGCTCTTCTTTAAATGAACAACGTAAACCAGTAACACCTTGAAAAGATAGTAATTTTTACAGTGTTACAAAGTAAGGTGAGGCCTTGTGGAAATTCAGTTGGAGTCTTGTTTATGCACTGTTTTTTGGGGGAATTTTTTTCATGGTACAGTATACTGACAAAGAATAACTTAATGCCCTGAACAGACCAGTGGCTGTAGAAGTTATAGAGCTGGTAGTGGCTGTCATCTAAAGATCATGAGGCAGATGGAAGAACAGTGAGACCGAGGATAAGATTTTGCATTCAGAGTCCAGGAAGTTCCTGTGAAAATGCTTGGAGCCCCACTGCTTCTTACTCCCCTAATGATGTATTTTGTCTTGACGGAACAAATTGTGTCTTCTCATAAGCCCTGGTTTTCTTATTGTAGATCACATGATAAGGGCATACAGCATCTTCAGATGGAAGACAGATCAATACTTTTTCCTGTCCCAAAACAAAAAAATAGTTTGTGGCAGCCAATATCTTTTCCATAAAGATACACTCACTCAAGCCCTATCCAGCAGAAATGTTACTGCTCTGAAGTGCTCTACTAAATTCTTACCCGTCCTATTCTGACTTTGTTAGTGTTTCTGCATTTCTATTATGTCATTCTCTGATGTGTCAGGCTGATTGATTATGTATCACGCAGAAAGGCAGTTTGCTTCTCTTAACTCTCCTGTCCAGCTGTAACCAATTCCTCTGTCACCCTTCTAAATATTCTCCTGCTATTTTAGAGCATTTTCAAAGCATTTGTGTTAGTCTTAGTGGTGTGTGAAATTCTCTTCTCCATACCAGCCTCTGGCTACATGTATTCATATGAAGTTTTGCCATTGCATGGGTTGGAGATGATTGTGACTAGAAGGTGTCTATTAGTTCATAAAGAATTTATATTACAAGATTTACAAGGGGGGCACTAATTGATCTGAGGAGCTGGATGCTGTCAGATTCTTCAGAAAGTCGGGGGACCTGCTGAGATCCCACTACTGCCACAGAAGAATGTGTAACCTGAAACACAGGGTGGGAATAGCTAAACTCTTGGGTTATGTGTGTCAGGGAAGCTTTGCAGCTGTGCTGCTCTGGCTCCCCTGCTGCCAGCCTTCAGCTGTGCTTTAACCAAGACTGCTTGCAATCAGGTGTCCTGAGAGCAGCTCAGGTATGATTTCAGTATTCAGTCTGTTACTGCAGACCTACAGGCATTGTAGAACATAAACCCCATTGGCTATTTCAGGGAGCCAGGGATCTTCATCCCCATCCTTTTCTGCAAGAATATCTATGAAAAATTATTTTATTTATTTTTTTTTTGTACATGAAGAGCTTATCCCACCTGATTCTTTTGTTGATGTCCCTGCTCATTGTTCACTATCTTACTTCTTTCTGGTGATGGGCATGCTGCAATTTGCCTTCTGGCATTGCGATATACACAGTTTGGGAGAAAACTAATCACATTCTGTGTATGGAATACAGAAAGCAGAAATAGAAGCTTGTAAATTGCTCTAAGAACCATTGTACGTTTTAAAACTTATTTTTTACCCTGCAGTTGTCTGTTAGGGTCTGCTCTAGAGTCAGCAATCTGTATAGTCATTTATATTACTGTATGTTTCATATCTGGCACTCAAAAAATTGTGTTTATTATTTTCCTCCTGATGTGAAAGCCATCCTCGGTCAGTAAGTTGTCAAGCTACCCTTTTGTCATCATTGCTGCCTAGCTGTGTTCTTTCACATTGAGTCTCCTAAATCTTTCCAGACTAATGTGTTAAATTCTTTAACAAGAATGTTCCAGTTTTGGAGTGCTAAGAGTTTTGCTTGTTTTTCTTCATGAATGGAATGAAACACTTCTTGGTGAAGATACAAATGAAGCAGAAACTGAAAAATTTTGACTTGTGATCAGTGGAGGAAAAATGGACACTTCTGCACTGTTATTCACCACAGCCCTTGCGCTATCCACCTTGAAGAAGATTAACTGCATTCTCCAAGTGCCTAGTTTTCTTGGCTGATAATGAGAGGTTAGTTGGCTCACTGCAAGAGCTATTTCCACACTGTTGCTACAGAATTTTAGGCAAGATAGGCTCCAGCATTTCTGTTTCAGCAATGAATAGCAGAGCTAAGCAAGGACCTTGTCTCTTCAACTGTGTTTCTATTAAAAAATAAACAAGAAGGGCCCAAACCTGATTTTGCCTTTGCCTCCAGTTCACATGGCAGAGCTGATCTGTGAGATCCTCTATCCTCCCCCCACCCCAATTTTTTGTTTTTATTTTTTCCCTGAGAGCAAGGTTGGCTACAAAAAGGCTGATTTAAAGTTTGAATATTCAGAAGCTGAATGTGGTGAAGTACTTCAAAAATAGGCTGTTCTTATCCCTTTCCTTAGAAGCACGGTAGTGCTGAGAAAGCTTTACCAAATACATGTAATAAGCAGATTATTTTTTTCTAGCATTAGCCTTTTCCCTGCTATGCTTGGGGAACTTGGTCCAAATTGACTTTTTGAGACTGTGGTAGTTCACGTTTTCATACTCTTGATAAAGCAGAAAATGGGATACACTATTCGAGGTCAAAATGATTCTGACTTCTGCCTTCCATGAAGTGCTGTGGGTGGCCTTCTGAAAAGTTGTTTGTTGTAGAGATGGTCTCAAGCTTTGCACATAAGGCAAGGATGAAAAATGTACAGGACAATAACAGTTTCTATACCAGTACAAAGGAGTTTTCCCTCCATATTAGCACAATTGCCCACCTATGCTTAGTCTCACACAGCACTGCATCTTCTTTGTTCCTATGAAAGTACATGTTATTCTGCAGCATGCATTAGAGAATGATGTTTACATTAGGTTAAAGCCCTGTGTCTGCTCCATGAGCAGCTGAACTGCTGCGGGACATTGGTGTGGGCAGGCAGAGCTGGCCAGGCAGAACGGCTGAGCCAGCCTCGTCCCTTGGGTGCCAGCTCTGCTGCCACCTATGGTGATGTAAGCTGACCTGGATAACTCTTACCAACCACAGTGCTCAAGGAAAATTACAGTAAAAGGAGATATTTTTTTGACAGAGCAAAGAAATGACCTTGTGGAAAAATAACGTGGGGATTTTGTGTACTTCCCACCCCAGCTACACTGGGTCAAGGTGTTGAGTGTTGGGGGCAGTACTATGCCATAGTATGGTACTATGTCAGCTACCCTGTGAAGAAAGAGCTTGCCCGAAGCCCTGGTGATATCTGAGTTTCAGTCCTCTAACCAGATTGGCGCTTTTGGTTTAATTTCTGTTATCACTGTATGGGATTTTCTAGCTACAAAATGTCCAGTCTTTGTTATGTTGATTTACTGGCTTTGATGACAGTGTCAGTCACTCGTGTGCTCTATTTTCTTTTCAAAATGTATTTTCTTTTATTAGTTTGCAGATTTTCACAAGGTGAATTGGTATGCTTGGGTCTACATTGTTTATGATTTAATTTTACTCATTTTCTTTCTTAACTATTATTATTCTTAGCCTTTTCAATTTTGTTTCATACGGAAGCTTTCCAGAGATGCATTACATGTGTTTGGTTTTAATTAATTATGCATCAGCTAGTGATATATATATGTAAATACGTGAAGCTAATATTCATTTAGTGCTGAAATGTACTTTTCCAAAGTGATAGGCCTATTTGTTCTTTAGTGGGCTCTGACTCATGATTACAGGCAGATTTTTTTCATGCAGGGGACAGAGTAGCAGATATAAGCTTTGATCTGCTGCTTTTCATTTCTGAAAGGAAATTGTTTTCTGGATCACCCACATTCCTTCCTTCTCTCTGACTCTTGCTGGGTGCTGGAAAAGGCGAGAAGCTTTGGCACCTCTGCCCAAATGCATCCTCCACTGCAGCATCCCAAAAGGCAGAACTCTGTGGGGTGACAGTCCCCTTGGCTCTGCCCCTGGGGCCCACCTATCTGACAGGGTGGGCATCTGTACAGCTTTCCCCTTGAGAGTCTCATTTAGCAGCTGGCTGGAGCCAGTGGAAAAGTCACCAATTCACTTGCAAAGCGGAGCAACAAGGGAGCTATATGCCTGTATTTCAGAACAATCTGAGTGGCTCTTGGCCTTTTTATCAGACTGCAGCCTTTCCTGTAGTGGTGCTCCCAGCCAGCCAGCTTGTTTCTCTGGAGGCGCACGGGGCAGCATTTCTGAACTCCTTCTCTCCAAGTACTAGTGGCCTTTGATCTTCCTTCCCAAAGCTTGGCAAACAGCCCTGCCATCAGGAGGAAGAGTCCTTCAAAGCTGGATAATTAGTTAGAAGGGGGGCTTCTGAGTGTTTGGACCATTGTTTCACCTTTCCTGCCTCCTTACCCACACAACTTGTATGGCTTCCATGTGCTCTTTAACTGTGTTTGGGTGGGCAATGAAGCAAAACAGAAAAAGAAGATGCAATAGTTGGACTGTTTTTGTTTGGTTTTAAAAAGAAAAAGACACATATGCTCCCTTAGTTCAGTAGTTGTTTTCTAACCTCTCAAAACCTATCTACATTTATGCAGTAGGAAGATACCACTTGGCTTCATTTCAATGCCCTACCCTGCCCTACCTCAAAGTCCAAATCTATTTGTTAGTCTACCAAGTTACTTTTTGCTCATAGTTTCCAAACACTGCTCAGGTATTTAAAAACAGAAATTATCACGGTATAGGAACAACAAAGTCTCTTGCATAATTCATTTGCACTTGTGTATTATCCATGAGAAGGTATCTCCAAATGCAATACATTGTAGTTACTTGTCTTTGTGGTTCTATTTTAATCTGCTCCTGCAAGAAGGAAGTTCCATGATCACAGCCGACCAAAAAAGTTCTCCCTTCTTTATGCATGGACTACTTCCAGTTTGAACCACCCATATGTGATGTCTGACTCACTTTGAAGTTGCTGGAAAAGACTTTTGCTCTGTAAATACTCAGTATATGGCCTAAACATGCACTGTGCTAGCTCACAGAATAGTTTGCAATGGCAAGGATTCCTGCAGGTTTTTGGGACTTGTCTACATTTTTGTTGCAAAGTAGTGGCTAGACCTGGTATTTGAAATATGTCTTCATTGGACCCTAGCACTACATGAGATTGCTTCTTCTGATGTTAGCATCTGGATTTTAACATTCTAGTGCTTCCAGGGTTTTTTGCTTTTCTTGCATTCCTCAGCATGAAGTTTGCCACAATGGAGAAAAGCTGTGCTTCAGTGAAACTTGTAGCGGATCCTAAGAAAAGCATATAAATGGTGTATTAGCTGTCAACGGAATAGCTTCTCCCAACCTTTTTCCCTGCCACTTTTCTATTAATAAGAAATTTTCATGGCTGCCTCTTCTGCCACTAATCCTGTGGAAAGATTCTGGCTTGGTCCTGGAAGGTAAAAATATCTTACAGGTGGCTCCAGACCGGTATCTAAGAGATTAAGTTTTAGGTAAAACAAAAACAACCAACCAACCAAAACAAAGCAAAAACCCCAGCAAACCCAGACTAAGTGCTAAGATGTTACTCTGGCAAAATCCTGTTGACTTTACAGGCCACTGGTTTGAATAAATATTAGTAAAACATGACATGGGACAGCATGGAGATGGCCACCGACAGGTTACTGTGTTGCTTGTTCTATACGCAGTTATATTTTCACATAGTCTTTGTTTTATCTGCCTGAGACAGTAGTTTGTAATTCAGACAGACAAAAGGCAGCTTCTTTGAGGGCAGCAGTATTAAAAATACTGCTTCTTTTTGGCAAACTAGAAACATTCTTGTGTGTGTTTAAGAAAGATGGCCTGGATATTTTTGGACAACTCACTAATTCAGTTCAGCTGTTCTTGTTGTTTTGTTTTCTTGGGTTTGGAAAATGAGGGCAAGGGAGAATATATAGAATTACATGAAAAGTAATTCTTTATACAGCTGCAGACCAGCTTCTTCATATCTTCTCTGTATATCAAGAAATCGATCATTTACTGTGTCTTTTAATTTGTAATTCAAAACATGTATCATTGTAATGGGCAGACCAATTTGGTTTTATCAAAGTAATCTTCTGAGGGTAATATTCTCTTGCATAGTTACTGGTATACCAACTCTTGTATATGCAGTGCCTGTTTATTTTTGCTGTGTTTATGAATTTACTTACACAGCAAAAGGTAAGAAAGCTTATGTGGGGGAAGGAGGAGGGAAATAAAAAGAATGGTAACATGGCTTGAGGAAAACATTGCTGCAGAAAGTCCCTTGAGGAACTGTACCCAGCCCCTGAAGCAACTGCACACTATAAAAGTAAAACCACATTAGTGTGAGCTGGAGGATGGGTTTTACGGCCAGGCAAAGAAAGTGAGGATGGTTGTGGGACAAGCTGGGACTACTTTTCATCTTTAACCAGAGGCAGCTACTTGGTTTGCTTCATCCACTGGGAGTGGAGGCAGCAGCAGATAGTTTGCCAACGTTGCACATGGTTATAAAAGGGTGAGATATGGTGTGGGAGGAGAAAAGGGAAAATGAAAGTCAGGGGAGCAAACAAAAGGCGGGGGGGGGGGAAAATCTATTGAGTTAGTGTGAAGCCCCAGAAAATCTTTAGCCCTCTGAAGATAAGTGGATGCTATTCTTGTTGGATTTGTTTTAGTTTTTGGTGGTGCTCAGCACTTCACATTGTATGTCTTGTTAAAAGTGAATGAGAGAGGACTCTTTCTTTTCCAGACCAAGAAGGTGATTACTCCGGAGAAGGTTCCTAAAACCACAATAAATCTTAGAATCCCAGCAGCTAGTCCCAATATATTTAATGTTTTAACCTTTCATTAACATGATGTGTTTCTACTGCTCCTTTACTGCACTAGCAAGGGGTATACTTTTTTCTAATGTTGCATCTGGTAGCAGTCAGTAGCTTAACAATGGCATTCCCAAAAGTGGAATACCAAACCAAAACCATGGGTTTAGGGTGCTTATGGGCACCTTGAGGTTATTGATTGAGCTGGTTTATTTTAATTGACTTAATAAAATAAATGCGCTGTAGAAATGAGATAAAACATTTTCAGGTTGAGGCGCATTATTTTGCCAGTAGTAAAACCTAAATTGCAGTACACTATGCAGCCATCCCTAGAAAATGGGAGTTGATAAGGTGGTGCAATATAGAATCATTAGGGCTGGAAGGGGCTTCTGGAGAACATCTAGTCCAACCCCCTGCCAGGCCGGGCCATGTAGAGCAGGTTGTGTCCTATTCAGAATGGCGTGCTCTGCTTTCCTACTTCCTTGAACCTGCTGCTTCCCTCTGAGGACCCGGAGCAGCCGGAAAAGTTAGGGCACAGACTAGGGACTTTTCTGTAGGTGTTTACATTTATTATGAGCTAAGTGCAAAGGGACCTGGACTAAACATGATGATGGTTTTACAGCACATTCTGGATGCCTTAGACGGAGAGGGAAATTATGATGATCAAAATACTTTCTTTAAAAATTGGAGCCTATACTGACTCTTGAAGCTGCAGCCTAAGTGCCCTTCTGCATGATTAGTTTAGGCTGTGGCATTCACAATGGCATATAATAAGTATAACTGGCATAACATGCTGGTTATGCTTCTGGGTATAGATTTGGAATACAGTTTTGTCTGTCAGGGAGAGTGTGTGGGTGGCTGAAACTCTGAACACTTGCTCCATAGCTCCAAAATTGGAGCACAGCTGAGAGGCAGGAGGACTTTTAGGCATCTATGGGATCCTGCCTGCTTTTAAAATGTATTTATTTCCAAGACTGTTAATGCACGTGAATCACCTAGCTCTTCAGGGACAGCTGGGTTTGTTTTAAACTTGTTAGGTATGATATAATGTTGGACTCAACAGTCTGTCTGCGGTAATGGAGCTAAGAGGACTCAGGCCTGTGGTGGGACAGCTGTTGTGGGGGAGGTGAAACCTACTTCAACACCAAATTAATACATTTTGGGTCAGCTGCATAGGAGTACAAAAATAACTTGTGCAGAGAGGAGGCAGCTGGCTGGTCAGTAAGGGGCACTGCATGGGTAGAGGCAAGCAGGTCTGATGGGATCTGCATACCAGCCACCTCCTGGACCAAGAGGTGGATCAGGATCCCAACTTCCTGTGGCTCCTCTCTGCTGTCAGGGATATGGAAGGAGAGATGGGGAGAAGAGCCCAGCTGTTGCTAGGGGTGGAGGAGCAGCCTGCATGGGCACCATCAGGTGCCCAGGGATCTTCTGCAGCTGGGATGGGTCTTTCCCCTTCCCTGGGCTGCTTTGGGTCTGCATCGCAGTGCCCTCCTGCAGGATCTCATTACCCTGGTTCCTCTCTGCATCCCAGCCCTGCCCCCTCCATCCTCTTTTCGCTGATTTTATTTTCCTCTCTGTCTGATCCTGGCCTAACTGTCACCCTCTCCTGGAGTAAGGGGTTTTCTGAACTCTCACCTTGTGCCTCAGCCCCCTTCTGTTCGCAATTCAGTAACCGCATTTGTAGTGGATGTAAATGGACCCTTACACTGATTTTATATGAAGAGATCTGCCTAGGTTGATAGTAATTCATCATAGCTCTTGCTGGCTTCAGGACTGCATCTAGTGAAGTGGAGGTTGGGTATGCCGGGTGTTTGTTTTTTATTTTTAAAGGTGGTTTAAACTAGATGAAAGGGCAACAAGTGGTTAAAAATAACTTTAGGTCACAGGCTCACAAGGGATTACCTAGTATAAACACACAGGAATCATTTGAAAGGCATCTCAGGTGATATGAAAATGTATATATCTGCAAACTGGGCAAATCAGAGAATTAATTGAAAGGGAATGTTACCTTTTAGCTGGGCAAGCTAATGCCAGAAAAACCTTGTAGCTTGGTTTTAGGAATTACAGTGGGGATTTTTCCAGAATAACCTGTGTCATGGGTTCAGCAGTAGCAGTCATTTTTATCCTTCTTGGTAGCTGGTGCAGTGCTGTGGTTTTGACTTTCAGCCTGAGAACATCACTGATAACACCAATGTTTTTAGTTATGGCTTAGTGATGTTTGGACTGGCCAAGGACTTTCTGAGCCTCATGCTCTGCCAGGGAGGAGGGGAAGCCGGGAGGAAGCAGAGACAGGACACCTG
>JAOEHY010031127.1:0-13903 GCA_025447955.1 Psilopsiagon aurifrons
GTTTAAAAAAAAAAAAAAGCATCGGAATTTCTAAAAATAGCTGCTGTAGAATGTAATTTAATTGGGGGGTGGGAGGGGTGAGGACACATGGGATGGGACCAATCCTTAAAGGACAAGTCATCAAATAGCCAGTTGGAATGATCCTGGTCCAAATTTTAAGTGTTTGTATCAGCCTCTGCACTGGTATTCTCATGGAAGGTAACACGTAATAAAAAAAAAAATCTTACTCTAAACCCTTTATGGAATGGGGAAACCTCTCAGACATCTCCCTTCTAAATTAGAGCTGTACCTGTGATTTGTCGTTTGTTCCTTTAATTCAAAGACTTATAAATGCCAGTAACTTGAGCTTATTTTTGTTCTATATGAGCAAAGATGAAACTGAATGACATCCTCCTATGACAGACCTGTGCACAGAGCTCTGACAAGAGCATGAAACTTTTGGAGATAAAAGTCACCTACTGGACTCTAGTTTTGGGCACATCTGGCAAACAATCGTAGTGGAGTTGGCCATGTGATTTATGACAGATGTGCTCCTGTTATTTTTTTGCAGCTGCCATCTTTACAGTTTGATCTTCTGACTTAAACTCTGAATCTAATGTTAAATACAGATTTGATATCCCAGCTATTCATAATTTACCAGAATAATTCTTAGCTTGCAGGTTGTCATGAGACTTCAGCCCTCAACTTCCTGGTTTTGTCTGGAAATAAGAATTTGGTGCTACCTTCTTCTCAACAGAATACTTTATATTCTGTCACTATTAAGATTTATTAAGGCATGTTTAAAATTCACTTTTGTGTCTATTCTACAATACTCTTACACTTCATCTGAAAAATGCACAGGAGCAGAAATCATAGTTCACTAAAAAATGCTCTGAAGTTATTTTCTCATCAGACTTCCTGCCATACCTAGTAAAAAGGGCAAAACAATTTTTCCCCTGAACAACCAATAATGTGAATGGATTCTATGTATGGATTTGAATAATCCTTTTAAGAAACTCAAACCTTTCTAAAAATTTCTTTTAGGTCAAAACATTTTTCATCCTTTTGCCAATTCCCACAGGTGCATTTCTCCTAACTGTATCCATCATTTGACTAAGACATTTCTAAGTCAGTTTTGTTTTTCATTTGTAACAACTAAAGATAACAATTATACCTGCATGAAGCTGTGACACTCTGTTACAAATGTTCCTTTGGTGATCTGCTTAAATTTTTCACAGATGTCAGGGAAATTCGTGGCTTCCAAAATAAAAGCTTGATGTTGCTTAATTAACGTCAAGGCCACGCGGAAGATGATCTTTGATCCTTCATAGAACAAACAATCCCATATTCGGAGCACAGTCTGCAGGAAAGGAGGGAATTTCAGATTACAGCTTCTTGATTTCCAGTAGGTAATTTTCAAATGAAGTAACAATTATGAGTATATATTAAGAGAACTTCTTAATAAGAGTTACACAAGAATAAGAGAATTACCTCTACTGGTAGAATGTCAATGAACAAGCATATAAACCAGCGTGACACCACTAGGGTCCACATGACTCCATGCCTTTCCATCAGCTCTGCCACAGCCGGAACTTTCATTTTCACAAGTTCTCCAAGGACTTCCTGATCAGTTTTCAGGCCCAACATCACAGGACTGTAATAATCTTGGAGAGAAGAAACCAAAATTCAGCAATGTTTAGACATGATCTTGCCACAAAACTGAAGAGAATGAACATCCTGTGCAGCTCAGTATACGAAGCTGATGACCCCAAGCTGAAGTACATTAAACCATGCAACAAAGGTGTCTGCATTGTGGTCAGAGAGCACTTCTTCAGTCAAGGCTGATCTCTCTACACAAACACTTCATTCAAGTGTACCAAACAATCTTCTTTCTCTCTAATGTTTTTTGACAATTCATTCTTCCTTCCCCAGGAAGGATAATTGAGGTAGCTTTTAACTGCTAGCTTAAATTACTAAAGTATTGTTAGTATTTAATCAGTTCCATGTAACCACTACCACCTTTCAGCAGGAGGGGAGGGGGCTACACACTCCCTGTCCACACAATACCCAGACAAGAAACAAAACCACAAAGCAACCCCTCGCCTTTAGACTGGGACCAGTCACAGACTGGAAATGTGAATTTCTGAGTGTCAGCTGTGCAGGGGTGCTGAAGGCCAGATACCACTTCTCCTGGGGTATGACCTAGCTCTGAAGAGATTTTCTTTCTTTCTTTCCTCTCTCTGAGCAAGGAAATCACACTTTTCCCAAAATAATTCCAAGAAGATGTGAATGATAGGTCACTCAAGCAACATCTCTTCCTACTTAATTTATCTCCAAGACAGGTTGAAATTAGACCTACATCTCCCTCACTGCTGGTTATTGCACTAAACTGTTAAATCCCAGAGAACAATGGAGCACACTACAACTGTTATCCCACAGCCTTCTTGACAGGTGAGAGTTTTCATCACCGAGGTGCAGGCTGAATAACAAGCATCTTGGTTCTATAAACACATAGGCCTGGATATCCTTAAGGAAGAAAAAGATTCTTGTAGTTTATAAGAGTTGAGATGGTCCAGCTAGGGACAAGAATTGCACAGATGCTTAAGAAATTTGTATTTGGGGCTTAGGTGTTGATAGAAACACTTAAGCTGGGCTTAATGGCTCCAGCCCTGGGAAGCAATCCTTGATACTTTGCTAAGAAGGTCCATATAATTAACGTTATTTACTGGAAGAAAAAACTGGTACCACAAGCAATTTTCAGTGTGTTTCTTTCCTTCACCGATTCTGGAAAGCTGCAATTCAGGTTTTTCTAACTTAGCTGCTTTCTGCCAAGGTTTCCAGACCCATACTATACTGTGGCCAATGGTTCACATAAAGGTAAAGAAATCAGGAAGAGCAAAGTCTATCTGTTTGAAGCAACTGTAATAAAACTTCCCAGTGCCACAAATAAGTTTAAGAGGAAGCTCAAATTATTCAGTACGTTTAGAACCTCATTAATTTCTCTAATGAAATCACAAGAGCAGTTTAATATTCCACTCTTTCTTGGGACAGTGGTTTTCTTGACCAGACTGCCTGCTCCAGGAGCTATTTGTTCTACATTTGTCCAACATTTGTCCTATCCAAACTGCAGAGCATTTACAGTTTTTACAGTACCAAGGAGCATTGCATTCAGCCTTTAGAAATCTATCTTTTTGTCTCTGATCCTTATTTAATTTGTTCCCGTTGAAGAATGACAGGTAAAACTCTAGAGATGTGTCACCGCCACTGTATACATTCCTTCAACCATTTGCCTTTCAATTGCTTGGAGGGAAAGTTCTGAAAGCTAAAGCACAAGTAATCCCATGAAAAAGTGTACTAAAAACCAAATCAGTCACACCATGACCTCAAAGTCAACACAAGTTTCTCTCTCTTTGTGTATTTTTTGTTAATGTAGTGTTCATTTGTGAACTAGAATACAGGTAAAGTATCATTAATTGTCCAAGTAACCCTTTTTTAATTACCTAGTTTAATGTAAGTGAAAAATGAATCACGTTTCAAATAACTGACCAAGCCTTCTTCCCTTTCCTACCCTTCTTCCTCCTCTTGTACACCTACAAACCATTTTCTTCTCATTTTCGTGCTCCTAAGACATACGAGTACTTAAAGTTAGCACCGGTGAGCGTCCTCAGGAGGAAGGACAGCAGCCCACACGCTTTCTGCTCTGCTGCAATCATCTGATACACTGAAATCAACAGCAGCTGCTATTTTTAATTTGTACAGCAAAGTAAATGTCAGGATTTCAGTGAGTATGTAACCGGACACCCCAGCCAGCTTTCTGAGATCTGGCAAGTAAAAAGTTAACAGCCAGACAACTCAGATACATCACTTTGAATTACTGAAGCAGCCGGGAAGCCTTGGCGTAAATAAGAATTTCACTCCAGTTTGTTAGATTGTACTGCTGAACAGAAAAGAAAAAGGAACTATTCATCTATCTGGGGCTGCCTCCTGCCATCCCTCACAGAGCAGGAGGGGCTCCATGTGCAGTGCTGCACAGCACTGCAATGTTCAGCTCAGTGCTGCTGCAAAACAAGAGGGAGGAGTGATTAATGATTTTATGCAAATGTCAGTGACTGAGGAGCAGGGTTTTTCCCAGGATATTTGCTGCTGATTCCCAGCAGAAAGGAGTTACATTGAAAAAATCTGCCTCCAAGACATACTCACATGTAATTATTACATACTAATTACAGTTAAAATGGGTATTACAGTTATTACATGTGTTTAACATGTAATTATAATTTAATTTTACTTTTATTAACAATTTATATAACAATTATTTATATAAGTTATTTACTTTATATAACTATTGTTTATAATTTTTATATAATTATTACATGTGATTAATATGTAATTATAATTAGATTTTACTTCTGTACACAAATGTATGTATATAAAATTAGCTCCTCAAATTAGAAAAGCTGCATTACCAATCCTTTAGAAACATTCCTTCAGGATGCTGTATTTGTGCACAACTTGTCCACAGATGATTTACAAGGAATATAATGGCACTGCAGTGGCCTAGGGGGTAGCTCAGACCTAACCTTAGGGATCTAACGTCAGACTTCTGAGGACAGCATTACTCCGTCATGGAGTCAGAGCTTCAGGAAGAGCCACTCCAGAGCACAGCCAACAGCACCCAAACCTGCATGCTGCCCAAGCGGCACACACCAAGTCATAAGAGCTGCGTAGGGACTGCCAGAACTACATAGGCAAGTCATCCCTCTCAGTGTTCAAGGTCAGGTTGGACAGGGCTTTGAGCACCCTGGTCTAGTGGAAGTTGTCCCTGCCCATGGCAGGGGGGTTGGAACTAGATGAGCTTTAAGGTCCCTTCTGACACAAATCAGTCGAGGATTCTATCATCCTGCTCAAGCCACCTTTCATGGTCCATGTGTGGTCTCACTAGTGAAATGATTTTGTAACTTGGTTTTATGCCTAAGTGCTTGGTAACATTAAACCTATATGGCTCCTCTGTTCTTATTTGCAAGGAATGCCAAGTCCCTAGGCCTTCTGGAAACATCCCCTCAGCAAAAATCCTGCAGCGCTCCTTTCCTGCAAATGTTTCATTGTGTGCCCTCATTTCCTAATCTTTTATAATTGGCTGCTCTGCCCAGAATCTTCCCCTAAAGTCAAGATATCCTTGTTCATAAATAAGTCTACACAAGTCTAACCCTCCCCACTTCATAAAGCCATTTTCACAACATACAGTGCAGCAAATTATTTTTACTTACCTACCACCAAAATACATTAGCTTTATGTTCCTTCTATATCTAATCTTCCAAATTATTTGAAATGTATAGATTTGTACAATCCACATTTAATTAGCATAGCAGTTATTTTACCTTCTCAATAATCTGGCAAAATGCTGAGCAGTTGATGACCCAGAACAGACCTGAGCCAGCAACTGTGCCACATCTGCCACTTACTAAGTAAAAAAAAATTAAATAGTCAAATATAAACTAATTATACTGTGCATCTATTGATCTAGATTCGTTCATAGGAAAATCCTCTGACAACAGATCATCCCCCTGAATATACACGTAGCCAGATTGCTTCCTTTTATTCCTCAAGTTGTCAAATGAAAGTGATAATGTTAACATTTAGGTGACCAAGCACTACATTACCTTTCATTGCATTTTACTCTGTAAGGCCAAAAATGAAATACTGTGTCATAAATAATTATATTATAAAATTATTATTATTATTAAATTTCAGAATATACCTAGGTGAAAATGACATCTTCTGTTATTAAAATTTCATGTTTCCATGCTCTTTCATAAATTGGTCCTAGTCTTTCGTTACTTTCCTCTCAGCTTTCCTTTGTCTGTTGCCTGCCCACACGCACCCACTTCACCAGGTCTGTTGCTCCTGGCGCCTGCCTATGGATTTTGGATGCCTTAATAAATTTAGGAGCACCCAAGAGTGTAGCAGGCAGCATGCCACATGAAATTTGCCCTACTGAGCGCTCCTTCCTCATGAAAGTTCTGACCCCAAACAGCAGTGCAGCTCCATGGCTCTGCTGTGATCATCAACTTCTTTTCTTATAGTCAAGCAGCAAAAGGAGGAAAAGGCACCTTTGGTATCTGCCAGGTGTTTTATTGCTACTGTACAACACAGGTGATCAGATGAAAGGACATCTTTTCTTGTTCAAAGGGCTTTTTGTTGCTTAACACTGTTGCATGCTGTCACCGAGCTTGAAATCTGTTCTAGCTCAGCATCTGCCAAAGTGATATTCCTTAAACTACACTTCACTGTCTCCCTGTTGCATAATTAGCACCTCTCTGAATCCTAGCAGGATGTTCAGGACTAAGATATAACTGTCTGCTTGTGCTCCAGAGCAGTAATGAGATTTGCAGGAAATAAGGATAATGCTTGTAGGGACTGTATGACCTTGTTCTCTGTTACAAATAGATTAAGAGGTTCCAAAAATAAAAGTTTAAGAAGCAGTATTCTTATAGCCTTAAATTACCTTTACAAGTCAGAGCTGCAAAAGTTAAAAAAAGAATCCTTCAAATCTGTTGTGCATATGTCAGGTTAAATGTAAATACTCCTACTGGAGCCAACATGAGATGAATTCTTAGTGTTACAGAAATACCTCAGACAAGATCTCAGATCTGCTGCTTATCTTCCAGCACTTCTAACTATTATTTCAAGAGCCTATATAATCCAAACCAAGAGTGATTCAACTTGGCAATCTAAGCAAACCTAAAAATTGTAAGTTAACTGGTTAAACTTCTCACAATCATATGCAATTTATTTTATTGACAAGAATATGTTTATAAATGTCATGAGAGCTGGGGGTGGGTGTGTGTGAGGGGGAGAGGAGGGAGACAGGAAGGAGAAAGTAATGTTCTCTCTGCTCGCCCGAACAAGCAAAAGTGGTTAATTTTTCTACCAACATGTAACATTTAAAATGTCTCCCTGCTGTAGATGCACATAACTGTTTGCCACTGGACTTCAGTAAAATCTAGAACAGACAAACAGAGCCTCAATGCTGGCAGGCAAAAGCAGAGGATGCCATGAACAGAACTGGCCAACTTTGTGAAGAGCCCTCAGTTCTATACTTCACGTCAAACCAGAAACAGATTCCACCCCATGCCTTTGGGGAAAAAATTCCTTTCCAGTAATCCTCCACTATAAGACTTACTGTTTGCATGTTACTGAACCCCATGCTACACAGGGGTTATATTACACAACCTTGGCAGCACAAAGCTTTCCTTTCAAAAAAAGGATATGCTGTCATAGTTGAGTTTATGAACTTCATGCAACAGACACGGAATGATTTTCATCATTTCAGTTACACAGAGGTCAAACTAGATGATGATAGCAGTCCTTTCTCACCTTCAGAGCAGCTAAATAGATTTCCTTCCTACACAATTTACTGACTCACTCATTCTCCCTGTTGGTGACGCTAAGCCTGCCTTGTCCAAGAAGGTTGGGAAATGTTTTGCTATTTCATTTCTACCATGGGATAGTCCATAAAGGTGCAATAGGCTTTCTAAGAATCTGCATCGAGTCTGGCATAACAAGCCGGACAACCTACGTCCAACAAAGTTACAACAGGAAAAGGAGGGAAAGCAAGCATACTGCCAATTCTTTTTGCAGTATCAGACAAAAGTGACCCCCTGCAGATGTCCTGATCAAAGCAATATCTTACAGATAGGTGGTTAAATATCAAGCTAAACTATAAACTATGACATTTTAAAAGCAATTTCCTAATCCTCGTTCTAGGAAACAGTAAAAAAATATCCAAACAACAAACCCAAAACAGGCTCAAGCCACATTTTTTTTCCTTCACTGAACCAAAGTGAATCAGAACTTCTGGCCTGAGGTATTGACCTCCCACCAGAACCAGCAATAGCCACATGAGTCAAAACTGAACATCAGCTTTAAAAAAAACATAAGCAAGACCAATTTATTTTGGATGGCAGAACTACCTTAAGAAAAAAAATAGAGAACACAAGCATTTTATGGATGCTTATTGGTTCTGATACTCATATCACAAAAAAATCCAGCATAATGGTATTTTGAGAAATTATTTACTAGTAACACCTTTACAGCTAGCACAAAAAGGTTTCATTGTTTCTACATAATCCCATCTGTTTGTATTCATCTTTTGCTTCTGATCCCAAACCTGGAAATGGATCCTGTGGAGCTGAACTAACCATTTGGTTTCCCATCTGCATTTCACGAAGCGCAGTCAGATTCTGAGCATATGTAGTAGCTATCATTTGGAAATTGAAGGATGGTTGTTATTTTTGAAGACAATGCGAAGAAAGGCAAGGATTATATACCTCCAGACATTACAGAAAGCAGAGATGAAATATAAAGAAACAAAAAGACTCCATATGTAACCTCCCAGAGAAACAAACTGAAGTTCAGAGGCATGTTAGAAATCACAAATGCAACTTTCAGACATCCTCATTATGGAGAATGAAACTGGCTAGTTTTTTTAATTATGTTTTTGAAAATACCACCTCTCTTATGTACTGCTCAGTAGAGGCATCATTAAAAACTAGTCTAGATTAAAGTTATAACTACCAGTGTGCTCTCATATTGATTAGAGACAAGTCTGAGCAAAATGCTGCTGGCTTTCTTCCCTCTTCCTGGTCTTCATATCCATTAGCACTGAAATTGCTCCTTTTGTAAATGCTGTTTTTCTCTCAGTGTCAGTGAGCTGATACACACCAATGGACAAAGATTTTGACCACTCTGCTGTTTCCAAATGTCCTGTCCTGACTCCAGTCATTGCACTCTATGAATTGTACCAGTCTAAAGACGTACATGCTTTGGAGAAGGATGACTGAAGATGGTTCCATGAGCCAAGGCTCTTAATTCCCAAAACACTTTGACAGACTTTTAACACCAGTTTTCACAAATGTACAGGAAATTCATGAACAAGCATTGAAGATTACCACAACTGCTCATTGTGCCTGTAGAGGAAACAAAAATTTATTTTTAAATGTGTTTACAATTGCACAATGCATCTTAATGACTGATGACTGCAGCTGAATATGGATTCCAGGAACTGTGGCTTTTTTAATTCCTCTACAGAATTAGAAACAAAAGCTATTTTATCAGTTCACTGCCCTGATAAGATTATTAACATCTCAGCACAAAACACAGCATTTATGTTCTCTCACATTCAAGAGTCATACAGCATTACATTTTCTTTAGGTCTTACAAGAATGCCACAGTCACACCACGGGAACTACCAAGTACATTACTTAGACGACTGGGACAGAAGCAGGAGGCTTAGAACAGAAAGCTGGACAGACACACATGGTTCTAGCCTGATATTTGAGAGGGAAACCAATCCAACCCTTCAGTCTGAAGAGAAGAGGAACGAAAGCCACAGCCCTTTTACTTCAAGCCTGAAGTAGTTCATAAGAGAATTAATTTTAATCTTGAAGCAACAGGTTTTAAAACTATGAGAGGAACAAATTACACTTCTCCACTAGCCATAAACTGAAAGCTTAGTAAACCATTCAAGTCTTCTGAATGTAAACCACATGAAACAACCAAGGCTGTATTTCCCTAGCATCTCTGGAACTAACCAGTCACTTCTTGTACATTTAGCTAGACAAAAGTTACCACTATGCACTGCACATGATTTTCTTCATATAATTTCCTTTACTCCCAAATCACATCTCCTTCCACAGACACAGAGTAAGCTCAGCTCAGGAAAAGCCAAAGTAATCCTTGGCTGTATTCACTATTGAAGGAGAGAGCATGCCATCTTTGTATATGACATTAGCAAAACTGAGGTTAGAAAACTGTATCCAGCTTTGATATTCACACTTAAGGCAGGAAGTTGAAGAACTGGAAAGGACATGAAAGACACTACTTAAAAAAACTGAGCTCTGTAAGGAACTCTTCTATTTGTAGAATTTATACAAGGAAAATGAAAAGCAAACTTGATCACTTCATAGAGAAGACCCCAGGCATTACAGGCTTTTCAATATTCTAAGAAAAAGTCTTAGAGCAATAGCTACAAGTTAGGACAATGCAAATTCCAATAAAAAGCATAACGAACATTTTTAATAAGAGTGACTTATAGTCTGAATACACTACTAGGGGTGATGGTAGGGTCTCTCTTTCAAACCAAGACCTTTCACAAAGACAAGTTCTAGCCAAAAACGTCTGCTACTGTTTCCTCAGCTGGCTTCTCGTACAGTAAATCTAGTTACACTTCCAGTTTTATGAGTATTGGTATTTAACGCAGGGATTACTTCAAGCAGATGAATACATCTTATGGGGATTTACAAGGTAAAATAGAAAACTGTATGTTAGGATCTGCACTGAGACCCTACAACTCTATTGCACATTTGTCAGCAATTGTATCATGCCTCTTGCTGTTGAAATATATATTTTTATATTTACCCTTGTTATTTGAAATATCATCATGTCTCTCTTACTCCAATCTTTTCACTATGCTACTCTGTTGTGCCTTGTGTATTGATGCGGCACAGTACCTCTCAGTTTGGGATTGTTAACAAATACCACCTTCTTTTTCTCCATTATTAATAAAACTCATGCATCAGGTGCAGTTTATAAGCATTCTTCAGGATCACTAGAACAACCTTCCTTTAGCCTGATAGTTTTTAGCCTTTATTTTTGTTGGGGTTTTTTTTACCCATATGCACTGCATGGTTGTTTATCAATAATTAAATATAAGAATAGAACTTTGAATGATGAAATAGTAATAGAAGTAATAGACTGCACTGAACTAAATGGCATTATGTGCAAGGACACAAGGTGCAATGCGAGATATCACTTTAGTGGGTAGCTTGGCAACTGCTGGTTAGAACAAACGCCTGCCTGTTGAGATAATAGATATCTAACTCATTTTCTGGCTGGAGCTCTCAGGTTCTCTATTACATCAGCCATAGATTTGCAGATACTGTTGCAAAAGAGATTAGGCATAGTCAGATTAGGCATAGTCAGAGACACAAATATTTGAACTGAATAACATAGTTATGTATTAAACTCTTGTATATCCTTCTCTTTCAAGTGATTTATGTTTATAACATTCTTTGAAGTCTCATCATACAGACTTCCAGGTTTGAAGGGAAAGGCCACTTTAGGAATGCAGAACATTGTACTACTTTACAGTATTTCTATGTAGACTGCTTGCTTTTAATTTTGGTTAAGCATGTATCTATTTAGTTCTTGTGGCTGAATTTATTTTAACACCTCTGAATGCAGAACTGGCTAGGCAGCTGCATCTTAAAAGACCTGCTTCTCCAAAGGAGAACTCTGTTCCACATGAATCATTTTTTCAGCTGTGAAGGTAAGAGACACTGGTAGACCTGTACTGAGCTGAAATTGAAGCCTGTGAAGAAGAAATAGGCTGTGTGTCCTTTCATAGAGAAGACCTGAACACCTGAGCACCATAGGCATGTGCCTTTGGTGTGGAAGGCTCCTTGCAAGGCTATGTGCAACATGAGTGACCTCATGTTTGCCAAGTAGTTTTTGACAACAGAGTTTTTTTATAGCACCACCCATCCAGAAAATTTCAGCAGACTGATCAGCTTTGGGCTGTTTGCTTACCTTTCTCCTCTGGCAGCACCCACCTACAGGGCCATGAGCTAACAGTTTTTAGAGCTCATCCTTAGAAAGTTGCTCAGTGATTCCATGTGAAGCCATAGCAGTTTGCACCCCTGGAGTACATCACATCTACCACTAGGAGAGATGTGGTTTGGCTGGTAGGCTGAATAATTAGGACTTTTGGAATATGTGTTTGAGTCAACTTTCAACCAACAGCCATGTTGGGTTACTCTCAACCAACAGCCATGATGAAAGCGTTAGTCTTTGAATATTAGAGGTCAGCTGTATGTACCTAGGAATTAGAGCATTCAGTGTCCTGTTAAGGTGTAGGTGGAATGCAGGAGTCACCATATGCCTGTATTTAGAAACCATGATAAGCCTGAAATGCTTACTACATACAAATCTGAACTGCTAGGGGATTTTCCTGAACAAGCAGGAAATGAGTAACTGATGTTTTTCTTCTTTAAAATGCCAGATATATTTACACCTTTTAAAATAATTTATTTCCTGTATGCATCAAATGTCCCATCCAAATCACAAGCCTCATCCATAAAAGAACAATCTCAATATTTACTAGGTCTGCTTTAGGTAGCCGAGTAAAAATCTTACCTTTTTGTCTAAACCAGAAGTTTCCCGTATATGAAAAGAATACACATTTTGTCAGCCTTACTTTTGTGAGGAACCATGGAAAACTTCAGCAGTACAGTAAAAGGACCCATGGTGTTTAAGAATGCTGAAGACTATTGTGTTCCTTGATATAGCTGTATTTACACTAGAAGCAGGACCTAAAAGACTTACTCCACCAAAAAAAGTCAAGCATGCCTCTCTCCTTCTGGCAAGCAAGTCTTACGTTAATACAATTTCATTATGTTAAACTTGAGGTATCTTCAGTAGGCCTTCTGGTGCTACTCTGGATGGGACTGCAGCCTTTGGCTGCCTGTGCAGGCAGTGGTATTTACCTGTCTATCTCCCCAGTAAATCAAAGTTTCATCTTTTTCAAAAGCCAACAGCAAAATAAATGTTTCAAATGAAACCTTAGTTCAGTTAGGACTGATCAAAGGTAGCATTTCCTGGCTGTGTACAAAGGAGGATGGTAGGTAGAGTGGTGGAAATAGAAGTGTGGATTTAGGGGAAGAGAAACCCTTTTTTTGAACACGCAAAAAATAAATTAGGAGCTAAGCCTTAGCATGCAGCACAGGGCTTACTTAGTCTGTGCTGTATATTTTATTGGAATAGCCACGTAGGAGGGATGTTATTTTCTATTGCTGTTTTAGCTAATGGCTGTAGTTGTGAAAGCACTAATTTGCATATGTGGTACTGAACCTATAGTTTTGACAGACCTGTTTCCATGTTAAAGGGATTGTGCTGATTTAACTGTGGAATTAAAACTGCAAAGATGCAAAGCCAAAGTGAGGAGCTTAATTTATCCCTTATAGCAGGCATATATATATGAATATATATGTACATATATACGTGTATATTTTTTCATTAACAGTAAATAATTCCAGTATAATAGCACAGTAGACCAATTAGAGTATAGCTTGATAATCACTGCTGCTTTCAGACTGAGAGCCACTGAAGGGGGGGAGAATTGTTCTGCTATATATAAGCATAACTGCCACGCAAGTCAGTCCAAATTGTCAAGTTTTTCTTCCCTCAAATTCACCATTTAATCACAATTATGTAAAATATGACAAATATGCTCCTTACATTACATACAAAAGTACCCCAGTTGAAAGCTCCCACCTACCTGATGCTTTCTAAAGCAACTTCCCCAATATTTCCTCAATAGAACAAAAAAATTTCCTGACAAGAACCACAGTGATGAACAGAAGAGAAACACTAGAGCTATGCTAAAACCAAATTGCAGACACATCTACTCTGAGCTTGAACTGAATCCATACTGCTTCTTGTGGGCAATATTGTCTGCTCCAGTCATCTGTTTTGAATGAACGTGGGAATAAAAGATTTCAGTAACACCCAAAATTTCAGTTAAACAAACAATACTATTTCCGCTTGCTGTGTTTAAATGAGATATGCTCCTAATCTCTTCAAATCCCTGATTGAGCTGCTGACAGTAGACTGCAGGCATGCCTTCAGCAGAAGCAGGATCATTCTGGCCTCACCCAGACGTACCCAGGAGTGCTGTGTTCAGCAAGACAAATGGCAAGCACACAACTCCACATACCAAAAAGCCAAGTTTTGGTTTTTGCTGGCCCTCTCTTCCAGCTGTGCTAACTCCATTTGAGTATAACAGAACAATTCAGCAGGAAAAACCTCTGCTGATAGAGTCCCATTCTGTCAGTGGTTGGGGCAGTCATGCTTTCATTATATCCTGTGG
>JAOEHY010031127.1:14003-53193 GCA_025447955.1 Psilopsiagon aurifrons
CAGCAAGCTGCTACTTCCATCTGTCATGTCCTACATTTTTCAATCAATGACATCGATCTGTGGCTGGCTTGGTTCATCTGCTGACCAAAAAAAAAAATGCTGTCAGCATCAAGATACTGGAGGGGTTACTAATGCAATCAAATGCTTGCAGGCAGGGGGAAGGAAGCATTCATTCATAGGGACAATGCTGAGGGCAAAGAAGGCATTTCTAAACTGTCCTAAACAGATTTAACTGGCAGCAACAGGACATACTCGAAAATGAGGACATGAACTGGAGGCATATTTGTTGCCATGAAAGGGGAAAACATGTAGCACACAGATTAAAAAAAAAAATAAAGTAAAAAAAAAAAACCCCTAAAATAGCATCAGCAACAAAAGGAAAAATGGAAAAATGTTGGCTAATCAAGCTGTTAGCATCCCACAAAAAACAACTGTTTTTCTTCTTTCTGAAGATCTGAGGAATATAAAATGCTTCACTCCTTCCCCAACAAGTAACTGTAGGGCTTTCAACTAAAATGCACTATTAACAGAGTGTAGTGACTACTTACCTAAGCAAGTTTCTTTATGGATACAATCTGCCTAATACTCTCATATACACAGAAAAAAAATCACTGAAATTATGACAATTATTTTATCTGACAGGCTCTGAATTTTATAAATGTACAATTCAAACATAATACAGGAGGGTAGTGGGAATAAAAGGGAAAATATTCTTTAAAGAACTTTTTGGAAAAAAAGAACATCAGTAACAAGTTTTCTGACAGCAAAGCCTTGTATTACCTCAATACAGGTATTCTTACTACATAAAAGATTTATACTACTTCACTTGGGCTCCCCACACATGCTGGAAGGAACATATCAAGCTCTCTTAATGCTGACTGTGAAGTGGTAGGGCACACTCAGGTCAGCAATTCTGATCAGATATCTCCTTTCCCACTGACTATCAAAGGAATGTAAGCACACAAGTTTCTAACTTCAGTGCCTCAGACGGATGCCTGATTGGATGTTCTGAACCCAGGTGGAAGTCTGTAACAGGACTCTCGTTATAGGGTAGTAAAAATATATGTATAAACAGGGTAGTAAATATATATCTACAATTATTACTTAAGCAAATGTACATCTCCTTTATACATAGTAATTACCCTTCATGTTATGAATTTCTTCTCATCACCAATGCTACTTCCATAAGATAAATTCAACAACTAAGAGAAAAATAAGAGCAACTTTTGTCATTTATGTATCAGCAAAGTGAGAGAGGGAGGATATACAAGAACTAAAGGTTTTATGACAACTAAAGTAAGTTC
This sequence comes from Psilopsiagon aurifrons, assembly GCA_025447955.1. Lineage (NCBI taxonomy): Eukaryota > Metazoa > Chordata > Aves > Psittaciformes > Psittacidae > Psilopsiagon > Psilopsiagon aurifrons. Next base: position 15,308 of record JAOEHY010031127.1, read on the forward strand.
CCTACCAAAAAAAAATAACATTCTGAATGTACTCCTTTACCCCAAAGAAAGACATATAAGACTGTCAGAAAGATTAAGAGCAAAAGTTGCAATGAAACTTGCCTTTTACTGAGAGCCTTATCCCTCACACAGTGACATCAATAGAAAGACATCCACCCATGTCAGCCAGTGGCATGTCACATGGCAGACAGAAGCCCTGTCTCCTACCTGTTTGCACAGCTTACAGCTCTCAAAGCTGTACAAAAGCAACAGACAGTTGATTTCTTTATTTTCATAGCTTGAAAGCAAACTTCAAGGCTGCAAATTCTCAAATGTTTGCAGATTGATACAAGCCATATCACTCCCTGCCTGTGTCTCCTCTTTCAATCTGAAAATGAAGTCCAACCACCCTGCTCATATGTAAGGAAGACCCAAGTTCCTACACAGTATACATTCAGTGTATAGTCATTCAAAAGCATGAAAAGACTCTCTCAGCTCTTTCTCTTTCCTTCTCAAAGTCTTTCCTTTCTGTTCAATAAGGAACCAAAAATTACACACTTCTTTTTCGTTTAATATTAAACAAGAAGATGAAGAAGCATAAATGAAAGTTGCAACTTGGATGTGCTTAACCAGCACTTAGTTGGCACTGTAATATTGAATTCAGCCTCCAACCATTTGGGATAAAGATCTGTTCAAAAGCAAAACTGGGAACTGAGGCAACAGGGAATTTCAAAGACTCCTTTTTGAAGGGAAAAAAAAAAAAGGAAAAAAAAAAGAAAAAGAAAGTCTTCCATTTTGAGTAAGACTTTACATTACATTATGGGTGTAGCTGTAGTCAGTCCTGTGCAATGCTAATGGGAATTCACAATGAAGCCAATCTCCCTCTATAATTAATTCCCAAGAAAGAATATTCCCAAGTGTATTTCACAGGAGTATAAAACATAGCTGTGCCTGATGTCTGCTTCTGGTTTTAAACTACTTCACGGGTGCAGTGAGATTCAGCTTATATATAGGGCAAAATTCACTGTGGAAACACCTCCTGCAAACACAGAGATCCAGGCAAGGGAACCTACAGAAATACTGAACTGACCAGACGTAGGTACCGGCTGTAGCTTAAGGCGTGCTGAATTTCCCTTTGGACTCCATTGATTAGCCTGGCTATATCATCGATTGTAACAGAGCTTTGACATGAACTTTCCATACACACACAGACAAGGAATAGACATATATTTGCTATTGCAAAATCATGATGTGGTCCCAAGATATCCCCACTCAGAAGCAGGAGACGCAGCAGAAACTACTGTGCATAGCAGAAACTACTACCATCCTGCCAAATACCTCTGAAGAAAGCTCTCGCTTGTCCTGCCACACCACTGGGAATGCCTGCTTTCAGTGCTCAAACTGTGCACATCTCCCATCTTCACTCTGCTCTGTCATCACTGCTTCATCTGTCTCTCATATCATATTCCTGCAACCAGAAGTGCCAAACCCCAGACACCTTTGCAAGTCCTGCTCCCCAGCATCCTACTGATACAGGAAGACATCTACCTAACAAGTTTAAGTAGAGAGTGAGAAGCAAGACAGCAAATTAACATACACATAAACCACTGCATCAAGATTAAAATCTGACTATAAAACAGACAAGTTTTGCCTGTGTGCTGTGCTTATGCCCTTCATTACCAAGACTCTACAAAAACTTCCGTCGGTGCGAGTCCATTTGAACGTCTAAAACCTTTGAGACCAAAGAAGAATGCAAAGATAAAAGCCAAGCTCCAGTATATGAATACCATTATACACATTTTTAGCATACCAGGCAATATCCTTCCAATAAGAGCATCTAGCAACCAGAAGGACTCCTCTTCATTCTTTGTGATAAGAATCAGGTATCCAGCTATGAAGTTCATGCCCTGAAATAGAAAGACGGGGTTTAAGATGCATGCATTTAAGAATTTCTAATTTATTTCTTTTGATTAAAAGCTAAATTACTCTACTTCTACAAAGGGGCATACTGAATAAAATCTACTAATAAAGGCCACCAGTTGAGTAAGCTGTTACACCTGCATGACTACAGCTAACAATAATTATTAACAAAGATCAAGGAGAAGAAAATTAAAAGAAGCAGCTTAGTAGTCTATAATATACCTTCCTTTCTTTTTATCCCTGCCCCAGTGTAACTGAGAACTGCCTTCACCAGCAGCAAAACACAGCTGTATTAGATGTGCGGTACAAGCACAGCACACCTGCAGTAGGCAGCGCAGCTGCAAAAGGAGAATGAGGAATGCCTGATAACACTCTACTCAAAAAAGTTGCAGCTTCAGCAGCTTTTACAAGATGAGGCTGCATAACTCAAATGACTGTATACAAGTAATTTGCTTCCACAATACCTCCAGTATTCCTCATGTTGGTCAATGACTGACCACTACAGCTCCTATCTTTCAATATCCAAAGAAGGTAAGCACTGGGAGGTGGGGGTATTGGAAGAGCTACCAAAAAATTTGTGAAGGCAGTCAGGTCATGACTGGCCGAAGCCCAACTGCTCAATTTTCATAACTGCTACTCACACTCTGACCGGAAAAGAGGCTTTCAGAGCACACAGGTCATCATTCCCTGACATTCTCTGTAAACACACCGCCTTTGTCTCAGACACTTGTTTTCTTGTATCCACCATAACACTGCTAAGTTATGGAAATATTACTGATTTACATGCACAGCAGTCCACTTCCTTAAGCATTTTTAAGTATGTCTTTTCCATACTAAGCAAACTGACTCCCATAACAACATAGCTACAATACAACAATAGACACCAGCTGCCTCTGAGGTGCAAGCCCCCCTGCCCCTGCCCCGCAAGTCTTTGTAAGCTAACAGCAAATTATCTTTAAACTCTTACAGGCTATGAAGGCTGGTGTTGATTGCATTGCCTTCTTCTGTTTCAGCCTGTTCTTTGGCCTTCTCCTTGTTCTCTCCTCCTCTGAGCTGGAGTACTCCAGCACATCTATCACCACCAGCAGCACCACCACTGTCTCTGGTTACCCTGCAGTGCTGCAAATCGTGACTGTGAGCCAGACCACAGGTACCAAGAAGAACACTTATTGCAGCCTCTGGAAGCTACAACTTCCTCTCTGAACTGAGATCTCATTTCTTGCATTTAACAGACTTGACTCACCTGTCCCACCTTAGATGGCCTTGCAACACCCCCAGAACGTGGAACTATTAGGACGCTGCAGCTTTTCTAATGCTTCCTTTCTGAGCCTTGAGTCACTACAGCAGTTACACAACTAGCCTGGATAGACCTTCCATAAGCTTACACAGTGCTTAGCCTTCTAGACAGGAAGGCACCTATTTATTTCCATGCTGACAGTTAGCTTAATAATTGCATCTACAGTGACAAGAGACTGGCATTCAACATGGCACACACAAAAGCCTATTATGGAGGCCACAATCGCAGGACACTGAATTTTTGCTGGCTACACCAGGGTACACATCCTCATACTGTCATCACAGCACAGCCATCGACAATGCACAACCTAATACACTACCAGAGGGGAAACTTAAATGTACCACAAACACACTAGCATCCTGGAAACATCTTCTGGAGAGCCTTCAATCAGTAAAAGCTCTGCAAAGCACTTAGAGTGAAAAATGGATTCCCGACTCCCAACCCCTTTTTTTGCTGTTTCACTAGCAAAAAAGGTGACTTCCTGAAACTTCGCTTGATTTACAGTGTGCCCTGGAAAGCAGATGTTGACCTTTGTTTGCTATACTTATTATGTTCTAAAATTCATCCTGTGAGGAGACCAGAGGTGAAAAGAAATCACATAAGGCTTTCTAAATAATCTTCTCTCATTTCCACTGTTCATAATGCCAAGTTAAAATGCAAAGATTAGCCTTCAACAGTTAATGTAGTAAAGCTTTTTACTAACAATTGGACATATGTTCTGGGTAGAAGCTAGCATGGTTTAGAAGTTGTGTATGTTTGTGGGTGTAACTACCTCTATATGAGCCTGACACTTGCAAAAGGGTATCCATAATTCTACCCCTTCTGTTATTCTTAAAATATTACAATTATATTTTAATACATAATATTGGGAATAATAAAAATTGATAATCTTTTACTCCTATTCTTCAAATAATTTCTCTACTAAAACTGGTTGGGATACACAAAAAGAAATTTTTTTAGTGACTGTAGTCTAAGTCCCTGTAAGTCTTCTCCTCTCCAGTTTTCAATAAATATTATTAATACTTTTAAGTTTGGAACAATTGTATTCACTGTACTAACTTTCTCAATTAACAGGAGGTATAGGTTAGCACTTACATCCCTAGTGAGGACGGAGAAGAGAGAGAAGAGGACTTAAGTGAACTGAAAACCCTTTTTGCTCATGACAGTTCCTGCTTCTTTATGACCATTTTTATTGACTGTCACGAATCAACTTTTATCTTCTTTGTGGCCCATAGGAAACTTTACAGCACTTGGCAGTGATGACAGGAGCTTTTTTCTGAGCTGCTATCTGCACAGTATCAGGTTGAATTTCAAATAAATTTTCTTCCTATTTGCCTGTCTATACTGGGAGATGACACCAAATAAATGGTAGTCTTCTCCTACTACGTGACATGGCACGAATGCTGGCCTGTATTTTGAAAAGTGTGACAGTGAAAAAAAAGGAAACTGAGATCTCGTGGTGACTCATACATAACAAGGACCATTCTGGGAAAGACAGCAGGAAGGACAGAGGGAAAAGCAAGGTCACTTTATCTTTCTCTCCAACACATTTGATAACAACCAGGTGTGATAAAATATTTATGTTGCAGCTAATAAATGGAGCCAAACATGATCAAGCCAGCTACAAAACAGGCCACAGAGAAATTCACAAAGACATTTGAATTTGCCTGAAGCTATTCATTTCCATGCATTCCTCAGGCCATTCTAAAAACAGAAATAGTTTGTGGATCTGCTTCTAAAAACACACATTCAAATGAACAACAAATGCTGCTGAAATGCAGCACTGTTTAAAAAACAGTCATTACATACCTGACAATAGCCTACTGCTTTATTATGATGCCCATATGCTACCAACACGTTGTAGAGTACATGCTGCAAACAGGGATCAGCAGTTTTGCGGAATTTTACATTATCTGGAAATGTTCTGTTCATGTCTAGATGAAAGGGAAAGAGATCAAAATTTAGAGCAGTTTCCTCCTCCACTTTCCAAACAAACTTTCACAGTTCTTCTGAAGTGCAACTGACACTTCACTGTGGTTCACTGAACTAGTTTTTGTGGATGAATTTTAAGTAACAGCTCTACCTCCATTTTGGGTAAAAGGCCATCTGCATTTAAGGACAATAATTTATTCCTCAAAAAAAAAATAATCCTATTAGTGCACAGAAATCAATCTCAAGCAGGATTAAAGAGATCCTCTGCATATTTGATTCTCTCAATGTCTGACTGCAAATACTTAAATGAAAGCAAACCAGGTATTTAGACTGACAGAAACAACACATATCAAATTGATCTGGCCAAGTGGCATGAAATAAGCTGTGTCTCTAGGAAAGATGTTCTCATAACTAGATGAACTTTCAATTGACTTATTCAGTGAACTCCTACCAAACAAGCAGTCCCAAACAGCTAAAAAAAGAAGCCCTGTTTCTGCAGCTGGTGACTTCCACTTAAAATCACCTCTTGAAAGTTGATTTTGTTTTCTGGGGTTTGTTTTGGGTTTTTTTTAAGTTTCTCTGTGATGGTACCATGATAATACTTGTTTCTTCACTGGTGCAAGATCACCAATAAGGAGAGCGATTTTTGCTATCCAAGCAGCAGAGCATATCCCACATGCTTCAAGCTCAATCCTAAACCAAAGACGGACTATGCAATCAGTAGCATTTCAAAACACTCATTCCTTTCAGACCAACCATGAACAGTAGAACTCATCTCTCCTTACAAAGGTCTAAAAATTAGGTACGCAAGTTTGATCTAGTCACCCAAAACTCCCTTTAATTGTTGGAAAGAAACAGGCAGAGTTGATTTTTTGCCTGCTTCACTCCATAAAGAGGGAACCCAAGGTCACTAGTCCAGACTTGTGCATTTGATTTTAAGAAGTTTAAGTTGGGGAGAAAAATCCTATTCAAAAGTAACTTTGATGATTTTCGAGACTTATTAATAAAATACAAGGAGTTGTTTTCTTTACATTTAAGAACAACAAATTGTGTTAAAGTTAATAAATAAAATCAGTAACAGCACTACTGTACAGATATCTATGTCCTAAGACTTATTACATCTTATCAGCCCCTTCCCTCATAAAGGAAGAAGTTTGTTACAGCTTTGACAACAAGTTGAGCTGTAAGCAACCAAAGGGAGAAAGCTCCCCAAAAAATCACACGTAGTATAATGGAAGTCACAGGTATTTAAAAACTACCACATTAATCACTAGCTCTTCATTTTAAAGTGAAAAAGTCATTAACAGAAATGGGTGGGCAGGGAAATATTTCACTTCACCTCTCATGTGACTGAAAAGAAAAACACAAGGAAAAAGACAATTTTTAAAAGGACTTGAGCAGCAGCCAGTTATAGGATAAATACATTTGTTTTACGTTTCTTCCTGGTACAAAGAGCAGCACAGTATTTGCATAATCAAAATTTGTTGTTTATTAAAGTACATGCTGGATGTTACAGAAAAGATCAATGCTGATATTTCAGTTATGGCTCTTCCCTTCAGCTATGCAGACAGCGTGAGAGGGGAGTATGAGAAGTCCATCATATACAGAGCAGAGTCTACTCAAACCGAACTCATCTTGAATTCCACAACAAGAGGGAAGCCTGCAGTTGAGAGAATCTGTTCCAACTTGCTTTCTGATTGAAGGAAGTCTTCACCAATTTTATGAAGGATTTAAAACTTTTCCTCTCCTGTTGATTTATCTCTGTGCAACAACCCCGAGAAGACCATCAGCATTTTGTTTCCCTTCCACAGGTCTGTGGCATTTCTACCCCTCATTCAGTAATATATAGGCAGAAAGCCACATTAGCCCCAGCTTATAAAACAGACATCTATTTTAATAGATGTAGCATCTATCAAACTGTTGATGGTGTTTCTAAAGCAAAGAGATTTAAGTGTACTGTCCAGAAAACTAACGCTTTTGTATCAGTCTTGTGCTTTTCGTATTGAGGGAACTTCAAAAGTCGGACACCTACAAGTCGACCTTCTTCATCTTGCTGTCTCATCCTTTCTGTTCTTACCTTCAGATCCAGGTGCTTCCCACTCCCAGACACAGTGCCCAGTAAATTACACAACATCCTCTACCCCACTTACAGTCATACTTTCGACACTGCTACACCTGCAACTTGTGTCTGCTCTGAATAGCTTCCAGGCAGGTAATATTTTTTAGCTCCACTGCAAACCTCCAGAATAATAAGGTTAGGTCATCAACTATAACTTGGAAAAATAATATACTGAAAGTGTATTTTTAATAACTGGATATTTAGGACTCACCTTCAAGCTTTTCCCTGCAACTAGAAAATTTTGGGGAGATTTGGGGTTTTTTATTGTTTAAGGTCAAGTTTGATATCAACTAAAACCAGGGAAACTGAGCCTGACACACCTCACCACGAGCACCAAGTAACACTTCAATAGCTTGCAGCAATCAAGAGAGCAAACAGGGCTTGGATTTCTTACAAAAGAACAATAATGCCACTGTACAAATCTGAGAAGCACCTGCATAAATTCTATTCCCCTTCATCTCCAAAAGGGGATATCAGAATTGGATGAAGTGAAGAAGAGAATGACAACGAGAAAGATCACAGGTATGAAATGGCTACTGTATCTAATAGAAAACAAGGCAGATTATAGCTCCTTAATTTGAAGGGAGATTCTTATGAGCAAGACATTACAAATCTGTAAAATCATGAGCAAAGTAAATATTGTGAAAAAGAGCAGCCAGAAGGATCTTCATTAATTTTTTCCCCATCCAATGTTATTAACTACAGGCATATGGCATATTACTCAGGAACTCCACAAACCACAGATAATTGGAGACTAGGAAAAACATTCTGAGGAAGTATCACTACACACTTTACTCCTCCAGTTCTTCCTTCAGTTGTTCTAGGAGGCAGAAGACCAGACGAGGCAGCAGTTTGGATACAACCTGATATGGCTTCTCTTACACAGAGACAGAAAAGCTGACACTGCTGTTTCCCTTGCTCCTGGCAAGGTTAAAGGCACTGAACACACGTGAAAATTCCCAACCTTCGCTAAGAGTATAACCCCATTTAGAGAAGCTTATTAGTGTGCTGATGGTAAAATATTCATTGTCTCCAGTGAGGTGGCAATGGCTATTGTCTGACTTACTTTTGAGCCCATAAACTTCACTAAGATCCTACAACTACTATCCACAGTCAGATCTTTATGCCAGCAGTCATGCAGCATGGCATGGGATCAGGGGACTGACTGATAAAATATCAGACCCCAAGTTTCACAGCACCTACAGCTCCTCCTCATGAAATAAAAGTGGAAACATGGATATTAGCTGCACATGCATGCAAATGGACTTGAAGACAGGCATACTTACTATGAAATTCAATGGCCCAGACTTAGCAGGGCTTACTGCAAGGAAGCTACATCAACTAACACCCCAGCCTTTCTGTAACCAGCATGTAGCCTTTGTGTTAAGAGGACAGCTACATTTCATCCTGCCAACATCATTTGTCCTATCAAACTTTACTATAATAGGGCATGAACAACAAAGTGCAGTAAGAATGCATGCCCTTCTAAATCTGTACAGAAACCAAGCCATGAAAATTTCCATCAGAATTTAGAGACCTGCATTCTTTAAGCTCTTACTTTTTAGTTTAGAGTAAGAAGCCTGCTTTCTCCTATGTTTGTCTTTACTAAGTAAAAAAAAAAAAAAAACACAAACAACCAAAAGTCAAAACTAAAGTGCACCAAACTTATAACTCAAAATTACCAATAAAGCCCACCAGTTAAGAATCAGCAAGTTACAGGGAAATATGGTGAAAGCACTGCTCAGATCAATTTAGCTGAAAGTCTTATCACTATTACTAATCAGATTATTCTTTCAAGATTAGACCATTCTACCTGCACTTTTTAACCTGATGATACCCCATTAAAGCCACTCCCATACTGAAAATAAGTTCCAAACCCACATGAAAATTGGAGTTTCTGGCATGTAAAAGAAACAGGACACACTGGCTCTTACACATATTTTAAATTGATTTGAAATAAAGTCTTTGGTTGGCCTTGTCCTGCTGCCCCTTCTGCTAAACAAAAAGCAAGCATGGTTGCTGTTTTGTTGTTTTTAAACCTCAGCATTATCCTGGGCTAACTTTACAGGTAGACCACAGGGCTAAATACAGCACAACTGCCTAAAAATTTTGGAAACTGTAGAAAGGAAAAGAGAACAGCAGCAACATTCTGCATTTTTCTTTAGTTTACCATTAAAAACAACTGCCGTGATAGGAAAACACCACAGGCAGAACAAAATTAACATCAGACAATAACTCACACTGAAACAACCTTTAGCTAAAGCTCAATAAAAAAATCTGCACACCCAACAGGAACATAAAGTTTATTAAACACACAATTACCATTCACCTTAAGTACTTTGCTCCTTCTGTGCCTTGTTTAGTCACATTATTTCTTCCTTTCTGAAGGGACATCTATCATTCTGGAGTCAAAGGTCCTCTTTTTACTCCCCCACTTCTTCCAATAAAACCCCATCAACCTATTCTTCTTTACCCCTTCCTTCACTTAGTCCTTTTTAGTTTTCTCTTCTGCAGTTTTCCAGTCAATGCAGTAGTTCTTCCAAGACTTTATTTCCTTCATAATTCACACATGGTTCTTCATCTTCTTCAATTATTTGCCTTTCCCCACAGAAATCTTTTTATTTCTTGGTATAAACTGTGTGAAAATACAACTACTGTCAGGCTATCACCCTTCATCTCATTGTATAGTACTGGAAAAGAAACTGTTTGCAGCCCCTCTTGCAGCATTTGTACCCCAACAGTTTGATCCTTCTCCAGGCCCTTTCCCAGACTGGCTTTGGAAAGTCACCATAGTAGCTCCCCCTGTATTCATAGTTATAGCTCTACTGTTTCTACTTCTGAGCAGGAGATGAGCCTGAAGATTTCTGGCTAGCCTTCATATTTACAGAAACATCAAAGTTTATGCTCCAAAATGCCTTACTAAGGCGTGTACTCCCAAAAGCTCACAGTCCTGCCACTGATGTCGCAGGGAAAGGCAGAGAAGAAACTTGGCATAAACTAAAAAGTGTTCAGACATTTCTCCAACTAGAATAAAAGTCCATAAAGTACCAACTTTAACTACCTATCTTTTGGAAGAGGAGAAAGATGACAACTGCACCTGCCATTCTAACAGAAGGTCCTCAGCATTGCGCTTTGTCCAGAGCACAGCCCAACCTCTTGACTCATTAACTGAGCAATTCAGCCAGTATCAGCTTCTCTACAAAAGCTCTGTTGCAGCAGGTTGAAAAGTTTCAGGAGAAATATCAGTTACATCAAACTGCTACTTGCTTGTCCTCCCCTACTGCCTCTTGAAAACACCCAGGGGGCCAGTCTAAAGACTGGTTGCCCCAATAGCCTGTCACCGGCATTGGCCACTGATCGAAAGTTCACACACAGTGCGTATTAAACTGGGTTAGTAAAGGAGGGCTATTTCTCCTCCTACACTTGCTTTCTTTCAGGGATTTACATTTAGTGTTTAGTATTTCATGCACCAGATGAATTTCCCTACTCCTCAGTTTGTTAAATTGCTGTTTAAACCAATTCATACTTCTGGCCTCAGCATCACCCTCCAGTAACACAACTGCCACAATTCAGTGACACACTAAACCTGTATCACGGCAAATTTCATTCAGTGTCCTTGGTTCTTATATTACAAAAATGAAATAACAATTGCTCCCCATTCACCCGCTCTACACCATTTATAATTCATATAGCTCTATCAGCAGCTTTTCCTCAGCAGTCTTTTTCCTCAGGCTGAAATCCAAGCCTACTTCACCTGCCCCATACAAACACTGTACCGCATCTTAAACCATCGTTGCTGCTCTTCCAGTGTCCTACTGGAACAGGAGTAAGGAGAAACAGACCCAAAGGTAGGTCTCGTTGTACACAACTCTTCAGTCACTTAGGAGATGACACAGTAATGTCTTCCAGTTGTTCTCTGTTCCTTCCCAAATAATTTCTCATCTTCCTTAATGCTTTTGACCATGCAACGAACCTGGAAAGATCTAGGAAAGAGCTTATGGCTAATCTAATTTATATGATAATTCAGCACTTAACTACTACAGAAATGTAAGTTTTCCATGACATAACTGCATCCCTAACATTTAAGGACATAGGACAGGCAAACATGGATAGTGTCATCAAGACAATAACCTGTTTTGATTGCTTCAACCAGCTTGTCATTCTTCTCTCCTTCAAGCAGGCTGTGGTAATATCCAGGGTTTTGTTCCATATTGGCTTGGGCCCCACTCACAATCATCCAGATCAAAGCACGGTGTTCATTGGGGATGCCTTTCCTGATATATCTCTTCACTGCAAAACAAGAAGTTTGGTGATTTAAAAAAAAAAAAAGAAATAAAATTTCCATCTGCATTTTTCTTTTGGAAACGAGCAACAGAAAGTTCAGATGTCATAGAAAAACTCTTGACTAAAGATTATTAAGCTTTCTCTCCCATGCATTGCCTTCTCGGCTACATAGTAAATTTTAGATTCACTACTAAGTTCTTGCCACTCAGATTCCCCACACAGATCTTCAAATCCAGGCTTTCTTTTCTCCCTCATCTATTTCCCCAATAGGATTTGGAATCCTTTCCTCTTCTTCCCACCTTTCCAGATGGAGATACAAATAGCAAGTTTCTCCTTGATCTTTGTCCTTTATTATTGAGATTAGCACTGACTTTTTCTTTTCCTGCATCACCAATGGCCTCTGACACGATAACCCCTTCTGTTTGCTTGGTTATGCTCTAGCATAAATAGCTGTTAATGTAACCCCAGGATTTCAGCTTAGCACTTAACCACTGAAATCATGGCAGAAACTGAGAAATAGGAAGTATGTGGCTACTGTCTAAACAAGCCTCTGGAAGAGCTGGATATGTGAGTGAGCAGCAGATGATTTTTCCCTGAATAACTGGGGAAGTCTTTTCATACCTAAAGTAGCTCTTATCTCCTGTATTGTATTCATCATCAGGGTGTGCTGTGAGGGCTTTTTTAAGCAGATGATTCAGTGTAAATAACTAGGACAGCAAGATTGCAGGAGGAAGCATCAGGCTAATGACAGCCAAAGCAGCTTCCTTCTGGGAATGGCATGAAAAATATTAACAGGGAGCCAATGCTGCTCACTGGTACATAATCCTGAATCAGCATTACCCCTTCTGACCCGAAAAGACACCCAAATGTTTGAGATCCTTCTGCTTTTTCCAAAGAGAAGAAACTCACAAAGGAACCAGACAATTCTCATTAAATTAATGAGACTGTGTCAACTGAAGCACTGACTTCTCCTCCCTAAATTCTATGGGACCCACATGAGAGTGGGGACTTTGGTTCTGCACACACAGAGACACTTACAAAATATCATTACCAGATCTGATTTTGTTCAGTCACAAAGACCTGAAACTCTAGATCAACTCTGCCTGAAGTAAAGGCCTTAAAAACAGCAGAATGAATTGAGGTTTTGCAACAACTCAGCCAGCCACCTTCTAAACACATTCCACCTAATTTCAGCTGCCTACCCTCTGGGAGCCAAAGCTGCTTTCCCAGTGTCAACAGAGCAATCTGTGCATCTCTGATGGGCATTCCACCCACCAAAAATATGGTACTTTCTATCAAAAACACTCCTACCCTTAACATTTGCAATATGCACCTGGTATTTAAGGTAGAGTTTTTATTCAGCATTTTGATGAGGATTTATACTCCTGGGTTAGTCTCTACTGTTCCAGCCATAGAGTAACTACAGTCTTCTTGTAGACAGGCTGAAAATAATTTACTTGTTTCCATGGATATTTAATAATCCCCACATCATCTTTTTTTACAATATTCTGAACTCTAAAGCTCAGGAAATCTACAGATGGACATAACAAATTCAGGAATGAGTAAGAGGAACCAGTCCCAGTTAGGTCTGCAAGAAGAAACTTATTGATGAGCCTGCAAAAGTCCCTAGAAGCAAATTTACTGGCTAAATTACAGTATTATCATATTCTAACATATAATTCAAATGGTATTTTTTATGGAGCAACTGTAAATCCTGAAAGCATAGCCAACATCCACATCCAACAAAACACATTAAACTCAAGAGAAGCAGGGACAAGCCTTTGACACTGACACAAGGGGAAAGCAGGCCTGCAGAGCAGCATATGCTCATTATTCCTCAGTGTCATCACTCTCACGGTAATAGAGAGCCAGAAGCTTGTATCACCCCAAGTGTCCACCTACCCCAGCTCCCCTGCTCCCCTGAGAATGAAAACGCCCTTTACATGGTTCCTTTCTTCCTCACACCATTATCACACTTGCCAGGATCTGCAAACTGGTATACAAGAAGCAGCAGAGTAGTTTTGAAAATAAGGACAACTGCGATTTAGTATGTCATATTCTATACATAAAAATGTATTGTTTTATAAAACTATGTATCTGTTTCCTATAGGCCCTCTTCTGCATTATCCTCAGGAACTAAAAAGCCCACAGCAACAGTCCACACCACAGAATGTCCTCCCACTGTAACATTAAAGAAGCTTTCACAGATGAAGCCAGATTGTGCATATGTCTCCAATCACACATCTGACTACCTGTAAAACAAGGGCTTGATCTTAAAAGCAGCGCTGCTGAATACCAGCAAGCCCTGAGTATCCACATGAGGAATCATTCCCAGAACAACCACTGTACACAAGGCAGCCTAAGCTTTAAAACACATGCAGTAAAGAAATATCTTTTTGTGATATTTTTGCCTCTGTTCATTAACATGAAACAGCAATATTTAAGCAAACAAAAGCAGTCTTAATTCCATTACTTAGACCCACACTTTTCAGCTACTTTTTCAGTTACCAACAATTAATGCTGAATGCTAAAGAAACTAACTTGGACCCTAGAGGATAAATTCTACAGAAGAGCTGAAACCAGTATCCATCAAGGAACTGAAAGTTTTATTTTATGCTTTCATCACAGAAGAAACAAAAGTAGATCTGGGCTGTAAGAGTTCAAGTTATAGTCGAACATGAAAACTGACTTCCTAAGATGCTCCTTACTTTCTCCAACCCATAGGCTGGAACAGAAGTTATAACCACCGGTCCATGTTATAACCACTGATTAGTACCATTCACCTTTCACTGTATTTTATCAGCTTCAAAGACTAGAAAGCACCTTCTGCTACTGTTCAGTTCTGGTTAATCCACTTACAGACAGATTCTTTTACAAAACAGACTTCCGGTCAGAATTACACTACTTTGAGCAATTATGTCAGTTTGTTGTAAACAAGCCAAAGCAGAAAGCTGCATTTTGGTCCCCATAAAGACAGCAGCTGAATTGAGAAAAACAATTCTCAGTGGAACGAGAGAGAGGAGGCAAGTGATCAAACAGCAACTGAAAACTCAGATGTGCAAAGGAAACAAGGTGAAGATAGCAAGGGTAGAGGGGAAAACAAAGCAGAACAAGAAAAAGGAACTGTCAGCCAAAATTCCTATGACCTGCCCTGCCGGAAGGCTGTAATCCAGAACAACAGGATACCCTGCTTAATTACAGTTGTTAAAACAATCTAACTACTTATCTGTACAGTAGAACAGAATTATATACATACATACCACCCTGGATGCGAGGCATGTGAACATGCCACATTTCCAAACTGGAAAATTAACACAAGTCATCACTTGCTCCTGTTCACCGGGACAGGAATTATGAGCTTCTCTATATGAAAAGATAAAAGGGGTCTGGAGCTACTGAGATGCCACATATATAGTACCTCTCTCACATCTACTCACAACAGGATGTGCTTTGAAAAGCCCCCAGCAGAACTCCAAAGAAGGGTATGGGTTTGCAGGTATAGCTATTGCATTCAAGGGGGGAAGTGGCAGTTCTAGCTTATAGCTGACTTGCAGAAGAGGGGAAATAAATCAGAATCAGCAGCTACTAAGCGAAGCTTCAAAGCAACAAAGTCAGGTTCTGGAGAAGTGAAATTCAACACACCACCAGGCAGATCTGGTCTCTGAGTGCCTGCAAGGAAATCAAAGCACGCATCTAAACAGCCGCTTACATAATTCTACGTGCATATGCCACAAGCTCCCGTCTTACAGATATAAGAATGGAAGTACTTAAAAATCAGCAATTGTACAGGTTAATCTGTTGCTCTCCTCTTCTGTGGTATCGGTTTAGGATAATGCCAGGAGCTTATTGTAACAACTTTGCAGTTATACTCAAGATTACATTTCCTCAATATTATTTACATCAGTCGCTCTCCTTACATACCACATATACACATATATATATATGAGAAGGCAGAGTCTATGAATCTTAGTATCCTTAGCAAAATTCAGTAATCGCAAAGATGATATGCCAGCCTGCAAGGGCTTGCTACAGCCAAAAGCCACTGCCTGCATCCACTGAGCAGATTTATGGCACGCTAGCTTTCACAAGCAATAGCCTGTTAGAGACAAAACCACATTAATGGTTACTGCCATTACATGGCTAGTGGGGCAGCAAGATCACCAGTGTTAAAATCTGGCAGACAAGTTGAGAATTTGGTCAAAGTTTCGGCTTTCAAATAACAACAAAGGCATTTTCACACTGTTTGTATCACAGTAGCATTCTGTGTCTGCAATGCTGGAAGAGATGTAATGAACTCATAGAAATTGCTAAAAGCTGCCTCTGTCACAGTTCTTGCATTTTAAGAGAAGGAGATGAATCAAAACCTGAGATTTTTTTCCACAGCTAGAAGACTAAGTTTTGCAGAAACTCAAAAGCCTCACTAATTCAAAAAACTGCACAGTTATCACTATATTCAAATTTGACACCCTAAGCAAAAGCTTTGGAAGAAAGAGATGGGATGTAGCTACTTTCCGATTTGCAGCATATGATCTCGCAGCTATAGCTCAAACCTACAATCTGTAGGACTCCTCATCCTTCAAATGGACATCCATACACTAAATACACTGTTGTAATACCTCACTAGTTATCATTCCATTCTTGGTGCCAAGAAAAGAAAAAAAAGCTACCCCAAACCAACAAAACCACCAGAATTACCAATGAAAGCCTGCACCTGAAGCAGAGCTCTAAGCATTCAGCTATGTAGCACTCTACATACTCTACTCAACGGCCTGACTAACTTTTGCTTAGTTTTACTCACTTTAACATGTTTATACAGAACTCTAACTCCAAAAGACTCCTAAAGGGAAAACAAGCAGAATAGCATCATTAAGGGCACAGAGGAAAACTTAAACACTTATATGAAAAAATAACCCAGAAGAAAGAATGGGAGGACACCCCCCCCAGCCCTTAGTTTCATGGGACTAGCTGCTACCTTCTGACTCTCTCCATTTATTTCTCCCTGTCCCTCTTTGAAGATAAAACATTACTACAGGTTTTCTTGCTTTTGGAAGCGGCCATTGGCAGCTCTGTTGGCATTTTATCCAATGCTGCAATAGTGCCTACATTAAATAATACTTTCTTCAGTTTCATGAGGCATTTAGCATCAGTTCTCAGTATATACCTTTTTAGCTGTGGGATCACACCATTTTACAAAAGGAAGATACAGACATCTGGAAAATCCCAGCAATCTGAAAAACTGTCAGTCAGCAACTAAGAATCCCATGGGGTTCAAGACAGTTATACATAATCTCACGTCTCTTTAAAGAGAGCACGGAGCAGAGTACAATACAACAAACAGCTAGAAAACAGTATCTTGGAAGTGCAGTGGTCATGATCTCTGCATTACAGAAGTAGTAAGATGTTGCATATGCCAAAGAAAGATTACCCTTTTGTAAGCTTTAAATCAAACCAGTGATTCCCCTAACAGCAGCATACTTACCTATATTTTATACTACTGGTTTTCACTTGAAGCCAAAAATAGTATTTAACATTCAAGGATGCAAACCCCATTTATATCAGTTCCAACATAATGGGTTTTTTTACCTATAAATAGACATACACCTCACCTTTTAAACTCTTCTGTATACCGTTATTCCCCTTGAGGAGCTTGGACCATTTTATTGCTCTTCTAGTGAGTACCACTAGATACCTGGAAAAGAATGCTTCATAGGATGCATAATCAAAGTCTTCTGGCCTTTCAAACCCATATGGATCAACCCTACAAAATAAAAAAGAATTCTTGTTAAAATGTTTCTACATACCTACAGCTGAAGAAAAAAAAAAAAAAACCCACAAAAATGCAATAATGCTTTAAGTAACTTCCAGTTGTTATTTTTCAAAGCACTCAAAACTCTTTTCTCCCAACAAAAGCCTACTTTATATGAATTTAAACGTGCACTGTTCAGTCAGTTTTAGAGATTGCACTACTTTTGGAATTAAGGAGTTCTTAGAGCAAAGGATCCACTGTGTGCAAAACCAATCCAAATTATGACCACACAAAAGTCTGGGGGGGGTATTTTTTCCTCAATACATACAAACAGTTTAAAAGTATGAAGGTATAGCACAGCAGCTCAAACATGGCTTGAACTCACTTTCCACTCTCCTCTGCACTGAAAAATGACAACAAAAAGTACAAGTGTAAAACGTTACAAAGACTGTTTTTAAAAGCAGTAATTTTTGAAATTATCTTTAGGAAAGATATGGCATGGAGAAAAAAAAAAAGCAAACCACAAATCTTTGTGTCAATGTACTTTCTTCATACTTAGTATCAAAAATGCTTATTTTACTACCTTTAACAATATGTCAGTGTTATACTATATTGGGCAGCCAGACACTGATGGAGTTTCAGAACTGCAAGTCTGATTCTGTTTTAGCTTGATACACAGCTAGTTCACCCTGCTAAAGTAGATTTAAGACAACTTCCCAGGATGCTTTACACCTGCCAATTATTACCCGAGTACTGAATCCTCATTGGCTTCATAGAAGTTAAACAGGCAGAGAAGTCTATTCTCAGAAAGCATTGCTAGGTGGACATCCAGGCATAACTTCCGAAAAAACACTGCCCATTTAATTCATGGAGCAGGAATTTGCGCATGGAGAGGCACTGATACAGCCTTGGGCAAACTGGCTCACGGGATGGTCACGGGCAGTAAAGGATGAATCAGAACAGGAAGAATTAAACATTCAGATCTGAGATTGTTATTATCTAAGCGGCTGTTAGAAAAGTCACCTTTGTATTCATGTGCTCCTCAAGTTTGACACAAAAGCCATAGATGCAAAGAAACCCAGTAAAATCACCAACACAGGCTCCTCCGAAGAAATGAGGATAAAAACACCCCAAAAATCCTAACACCTCCATGAACATACATCTCACGGCCGCGACTGTACAGGCAGCAAGTGCGGATTAATTTCACACTCAACTCCATTTCTGAGGTAGAAAGGGAAACCAGAGAGTCAGGAAGGAGGGTTGTGAGGAAGTTACCTTCTCTAACGCTCTCCCAGGCAGCGCAGGTTACCACCACTGCCCGCGGCGCCCTCACATCGACAGCCGCATCGCTGTCCGGTTGTTCCCCCTCCTGGACCCCCTCAGCCATTTCCCGCCGGGCCAGGCCGTTACCTGACGCTGCCTCCTCACACCCCCAAGAGTTCTGAGAGGAATACACCTCGCTGCCCCGACGTTAACCTTCTCCAAGTTCACCCTCCACCACCACAGCTCCCCTCAGCCCCAGCCCTTGGTCTGTCTCGGCAAAATACCAGCAGGGAAAAGGCTATTTTAAGGCACTACCAGCAAAAAGCGAGATCCCGGCACGGCGCTGAGAGCCACCGCCTGCTGCCGGTTCGGTCCCTCCTTCGGTCCCTCCTTCAGTCCCAGTGCCGCAGATTCACAGTGAAGTTGGAAAAGGCGGCAATTTTAAACGCGATCCCCCCGCCCGGGAAAGCGCAGGTGGGAGCTGGCAGGCAGCCGTCGCCGGCCCCGGCTGAGGGTCGGGCACGCCGGACCTCAGAGCTGTTAGGCACCCGCCTCAGAGCCAACCCACTCCACGGGCCCGGCGCTAGCGGGCCGAAGCACCGCCGCCAGCAGCCCTTACCTGTACGCCCAGTCCCGCCCGTCCCCTGGCCTCTCCATAGGGGGATCTGTGCTCGGCCTCCCCCCGGGCGGGGAGCGCGGCGCCTCGGCCGCTGAGCGGGCTCTCTTCAGACCGAGCAGGGCAGCAACCAAAGCCCATACGGAGCGACGCCCGAGTTCAACTCTCCTGGCGCCCTCCGAGGGGCGGGGGCGGCCGCCAGGTCCCGCCTCCCATGCCAGCGGGGGCCGGGCGGCCTCACCCCGCTGAGGCACCGCCGAATCTGCGCTCTGCTGGGAGGGCTCCTCGGCGGGGCGGGGGGTGTTGATGTGAACCTGACCCCGGTTTAGATTCGTGTGTTTCGCGTTTATGCCGCCTCTGGAGGAAAGCTCAAATATTGAAGGAAATACCTCGCTAACAAAGGGGGAGAGCGGCCACAGGTGCGGCCCTTTAAACCAGAGGGATTTCCCCGCAACCAACAAGAAGAGGTGGTTGTATTAATATTTAAGTCGTCCGCCCCATTCTTCCATTTAATTACCTGAAATCATTAAAATAAATACTGTGTTATGCTAAAATGTTACCATCCTTAGCTGCTTCTGACTTAGTTTTCACCATAAGCTAACAAACATTTAAATGATTTAAATAATAATGACAGGTTGTAAAAACCATGGAGGAATAATACATAAAATTATACCCAAAAAGGCTTCCCAGTTTCCAGAACCTGTCTCTAACATTAGCACATTGCTCTTTGTCTTTGAAGGTGTCAAACAAATCTCAAAACCCACACAGACTCTGTCCTACCTGACTGCCAGCAACTTAACTCGTAACACACTGCCTCACAGAAAGGAAATTATATCCCTTCTTGTCCTTTTTGAAACAAGTTCTGACTTTGCACCCACCAAAGTGCACGGAAAATTACAGCTACTGCCAGAGAAACATTATCTTGTTCAACCAGCAAATAAGAGTTGCTGAAGACAACAGATGGGATTTCACAAGGGAGATCAACAGTTGTTCCCTCCCAGCACACTCCTCGAGAAAGCTACCTCCTCTCTGCGGGATCAAAGGCAATCACCCACACAGAAATGTGGAAGTAGTTTGGCTGCAAAGGCAGGGAAAAATTACAGACGTTTGTACTTGGTTTGACTGTCATCACAGAGCTGTAAACGTTCATGATTGTTCAGCAGAACATAGTATTCCTTTCTCTTGGGTTTGGGGTTCTTTTTTTTTTTTTTTTTTTTTTTTTTTTTTTTTTTTTTTTTTGTTTTTTTTTTTTTTTGTAGCAAAATGCTGTGCTTCTCCTGCAGGAGGGTGGTCCCACTCAAATTACTGTGCGGCGTCATGAACACGCTCGGGTACTGGCAGGACTGGAACCTGATTACAAACCATCCCAGGGAGAGCCGACCGGTGCCTGTGCCAAGTTGCGCTTTGACATCCCGCCAGCGTTGCCTTGGTGGAGCGTAGGCAGAGGCACACTCTGCAAACAGCTCTGCCCCACTGACTCGGTCAAAGTCGCATAGAAAATCCTTGGCAGGGCTGTGAATAGAAAGAGGCGATGCTGCCCCATGGGAGAGAAGAAAGAAGCTTTGGTGGGGCAAAATATCCTCTTCTCCCCCGAATCCTGAAGCTTCAGGCTTTAACTGGGTTAAACTTCACCTGACAAGGTCAGGTTCTTTGGTTTATGTTCCTTTTGAAACAGATCCATCAAGCATCCTCCAAGCAGCAGATTGTTTCTGTAATTAATTAAGGGTACATCTGCAGTGCATCAGGGGTAACCTTGTGTATACCACAGCCCATTTGTACTGTCAGTAAGCCTTACATATTATACACAGTTTCTGTTGCTCTAACACAAGCAAAACTGTGTGGTTCACTCAGATTTATGCCTTTCACACAAAGGCTCCTACGAAAAAATTTCCTGTTATTCCTGTTAAGGAAGCTACTTAGAATATTAATGGATTAATAGAAATAATTCCTTATTTTCAGAGCAATAATTGGATCCCCATATTGTGGCAGAAAATATGAACCGGTCTGCTGTCTGGCAATGGATAATACCTTGGTTGTCCTTCACAGGGTATCAATGCTGCTCTCTTCTGGGCAGATTATGTCATGCTGCTTTTAGAGGCATTCAAAGAAATTAAAGCATAAACCCTCGAGTCTGGGAACTGCACGTCCTTCGTGATGAGCAGGAAATGATGCTATTTACTTTTGATCCTTTACTTCTGAGGGAGCTGGTGGCAGTGACAGAAGGCAGGAGGAGGGTTGACTTAGGTGACGTTCAGATCGGTGGAGTTGACAGCCTTCCTACCTACCAACCTGGAACAAAAGAAATCTGCCACACGTAACTTCCGCACACACACCCCACCCCTCTTTAGTATCTGAATCTTATCCCTGAAGTTTCTACATTGTGGCGAACATGTTCGGTAGAAATTCCCATCCTGCTGCTGTCAAAGTGAGTCCTTAAAATAGTGACTTCCCTTTAAGGGTAGGCATTTAGATGTGCTCCCTGCAAAGGCAGATGAAGACTGCAGACAAGTGTTTCACAGGCTGATATTTTCACAGTTTCACTTGTCTTACACCGTGTGTTTCAGCGAGCAAGGCTTCGCTACTTCTGTTTGCAGAGCAGTTATTAAGTAACAATACCAGCAAAATTTTCATCCTTATCAGGAATTAGTCTGTGGCAGCCTTACGCTTCCACAAGCTGTAAAATACATGCTGTGAATGCTTCATGTTTTAACAGCGCTGAAATGTGGTCCAGATCCTCACACACCACCCCAAGGCTATTGTTACTTTTAAGCCAGAACTGTGGAAGGAGCATCAGGAGAAAATCTTTGAGAATATTTGTCCCTGAAAGTATTTCCTTGTCTGTGGGGGCTGTAAAGATTCTTTATCCATCCAGTGGAAGAATTATCTTTATTATTTTGTGTATCATAAATGTATCAATTTTCTTGCCTGAAGTTCTCTTCACTGACAGCAGGGAGGTCAAAGAAAATGAACTGTTAGAAGGAAGCAGAGCACAGTAGGACCAAGGAGGGGATAAGGTGTGTGTGGATGTGGAAGGTGTGTGTGGATATAGTGTGCCTACTATTCTTAAGACAGCACAGGTGAGTCTGTTCATTGAGAAACAGCAGTGAGAAACACCATTCCCAGCAAACCTGGCAGCTCTGCTTTTCCAGATCCAGACAGTAAGTTTAAAAAGTACCCCTAACTATTCGCAAAATGGTTAATAGCTCCTGCTTAGAAAATGTGAAAACAGCAGCACAGGAGAAGAGATAAAAAAGATAATTCTTGCTCATGTCTGGGTGCTGTAGTATCCCAAGTAAATGATAAAATTCCTGCAGTATACTTGGCTTCCTAGCTTGTGTGGTTCACCATACAGCCACTCATTTTTGTGTTTCTACTTAGTAAACTGTGTGACACAGACATAACTTGTTTTGATGGAGCTCTATTCTGCATCCACTTAGTTTGAGCTACTTTCCCATGACCTGAAAAAAAATCTGCTATTCCATACTTGGGGAAAACAGTTTAGATTAAACAGATCTGACAGTATAGAAATATTCAGTAAGAAGTAAACATAGAGGTATATATATATATTTTAATTACTGCAAGTCTATATTCTAACCTACACAAAATGTGCTCAAGGACTAGGCAACTCATCCAGCTAACAAGGTTAAGGAATGCCACCATCACATCCAGACACTTTTTGTTCCTGTTGCTACCAACTACCTACCAAATTTAGTCAACCTTCGCCTACATGTGAGGCTTTGAAGATGTAATGAAATGCTGAACTTGCTCCATATTTTTGTCCAGAAAATTGCATCAGGCTTACATAATTGTAGTCTGGAGGCCTGATTAAACCTGTTCACGTGAATTGCTCTAACAGCACTCACTGAACTTCAGAACAGACTGCTCAGCAAGGACAGAAGCATATCTGAAAAAGTTAATTTCCTCTATTCCCTGGAGGCTTCACAGCTTCACGTCTCTGAAGGTTACTAGCTGGTAGGACATGTCACAAATCCACGTGTAGTCTGGAAAGTGCCAGTATTTTGATTATTCTCAGTATGACTGTGGCCCCAGGAGTCAAAGCATACTGATATGAGCAACTATAAAAAGGAGCTGTAAAGCTTGCTGCATACCACTGCAGCTGGCTGGAGAATCATTACCCACTGAAATCTCTGCAGAAAGGTTTTTGCACTCCACTGCCACCCTCCAGTTGCATGAGAAAAGAAGGCTCAAGGCTGTAAGTGGCAACATTGGAAACAGCAGGGAAAGAGAAATCATATGGTAGTGCCCTTAGTGTAAAAAACACAGCAAAATTACATGTCAAAAGTGATACAGAAAAAATACTCCAACATTGTTAGCAGGAAATCTTCCCAAGACGTGGAGGAGGATGTCCTTAGAAAAAGGTCAGTAACTATCAGACCAATAACCCAATGGTGTGGAACTGAGTAAACCAAAAGAGAGGTTCATAGTGGTTAATTACTTGACGAATCTAATTTATGTCAGGCTACAACTCTGTAAAACGCGTTTGTTATTTCAGTGGACAAAATTAAGTATTTTCTAGATGGCTTCTCTCTGTTTTGCTTTTCCTTATCTTCTTGAATGATCAAGAGGGGTGTGATGAAAGCACTTTACATTCATGCTGATGATGCTTGCTTTCTTGGCTGCATGAGTACAAGGCTTATAACTGAACTTTGAAATTTCACAGGGAGAGATGACAGACAAGGTTGGAGATTATTAACTCCTTCCTCCTTCTCCCACCCCCTTTTTCTTTCTTGTCCCTGTTCTTGAAGGAATCATGCCTAGCAAATCCAGCAGCTCCAAGATCTACTGATTGGTGATGGGATTTAACTTGGATGTTCTCTGTCCGTCTGCTTTGATTTTACATTTGGTTGTAGTTGGGAAATGCAAAGGCAAACCTTCTCCTGGGCTTCAACTGCCTCTGCATTAGGACTTCTGCAATGATCCTCATTTCAGTTGTCTCAAGCAGTTCCCTATTCCATAAGAAGCAGGCAGACTTACCATTACAGGTATTTAAATACAACCATTGCATGTAAATACAGTGTCAGTGGTGAAGAACGTTGTCTGTTCCACTTAACTGTCGCTCTGCAGTTAAGGGTTTCTCCAAAAAATATGCATTAAGGAAAAAAGTCCTTAAAGTAATGACACATTTTGGTGTAAAATGAAGAAGGTATAGCTATTCATTCAGGAAGAGACATGCATTTCTCACGTGGAATAAAACATGAGTTTTCCAAGACACAGATAATCTTAAGTTTCTGTAACTAAGTACTATTTCATAATGCATAGGTGCAAGGGTACTAAGGTTGAGTCAGATTGGCAAACTCCCTTTCTGTAAATTGCCACTGAACTCCATGAAGGTAACGTGCTCCTAGGGAGGTTGTTCTTCACAGTAGCTTTCCACATCTTTACTCCCTACACATTTTTCAAGCTCATAGGCTGAAAGAAAAAGAAGTTTTGTGAAAACTGAAACTTGGATTTGATGGCAAGGGCGTCTGAAGCTTCTTTGAACTGCAAGGTTATAGCAATAGCCATCTGCACAGCTGTGCCTCAGTATTTATATGTCATCAAGATACTGGCTGAGGGATCATGGTTTGAAATTCCTTTGAACAGTAAGAAACTTCGATTGCAACATCTAGGATCAAATTATTACTTCTCTCTGGCTTACTTTCTTAGCTTACAGATTATATCACGACTAATATTGGAGGAAAAATTCAAATCTCATTGTGTGTTAACTTGCAGATAAATGTCCCCCAAACACTGATACATTGTTAAAACTGAAAATATTAAATTTAACTTTCCTTTTTTTTTTTTATTTTTTTTATTTCAGGTATTGCTGACACTGTTCTTTCCTGTCTTACAGTAGTCAAATTGAGGAGGAATATGTAGCACTGAAAACAATCAGCAACATTTTGTTATTTCATGGTTTGCTGCCGAAGTGGTTACAAAAAATAATATGTTCTCAGGCAGCTGCTTGATTCTTTTTTCCATTAAAGTGTAACTCACATGTCAGCAATACACCATACTGGTTTTCAACTGAGGAATTTTATTTTAGCTATGTGTGAACTTACAAAAATTGTGGAACTTAATTTGGTATCATGCAGTGAACCATCACAACCATTGTGTATGTCAGTGCTGCACATTTGTATTGATTTTGCAACAGGTACATTCTATTTGTGTATTTTCATATTTCTCAACAGCATATTTTTCAAGAATTTTCTTCTCGGAAACTCTGATAGTATTATTTTTATAATAAATCCTTTTACATGGCATCTCGTCACTACCAGTCCGCCATGAGCTCTTGGTAAACTTCTGAACACCGTCAAATAAGCTTTGTGAAAATTATTATCTTTCCTGATCTATACAAAGTCATTTTTCATATGGTTGAAAAGTGCAAGTGTCTTCTTAATAGATGTTGGTGGAAAATCATTGGTGGAATATTGACCATAGTCATAATCTGCATGTAAATACAAATCAACCCTCCAAAATACAGAAGCAATACTGAGGATTTACATTAGGCCGTTATAGTTTTGCCTGATGTTTTACATTAGGCCGTTATAGTTTTGCCTGATGTAGACAAAGCCTGTAGGGACCCTGATGCTCTGCTCCACACAGTTACATTTAGCCCATGGTATCTGCGTGTGATGAAACCATTTAACATTCAAAAGAATGAGTCTGTAAGTAATTCCAGCTGCAAACCTCCTAACTACACTGTCTGGAAATCTCTCAGGTATAGGTTTTTTGCATTTTGATGGCAGCATAAATGCCCTGTATAAAATTTGTAATTCTCAATTACAGACTTTGAGTATTTAGTGGTTCTTTATCTGTGTACAATAGATCAGTTTGTGTAAATGAAACAACTTTCAGCAAAGAAAGCTCAGATTCAATCCCACATAAGTCACTGGGATGCAGGGGGGAAGGGGCTGAGTGTTTATCGTTCTTCTCTTTATCATTTTCAGTTCTTTGTTTCAGCCTGTCCCAGTCCCCAGGGTTCAAACAGCCATGACAGTACGGGACTAGGGAGTGTACATATCACTCAAGGAGAGGAGATGATTAACTTACAGTGTGAAAAAGTCTCACTCAGGCTTTCACACAAGCTCAAAAGGTGATTTCTTGCTTCATCACCCATTCCCAACTCTGAATCCCATGGAAAACTTGGAGTCCCACAAGGCTCTATGTGAGGATGCTGAGCTGGGAGAAACCCTGCTGGGAACCTTTAGGAGGGTCTCTGCCTGAATGAACCAGCCAGCTCTCACAAATATATTTCATGAGGCTGTTCTGTCTCTCAACTGACATTTCTTTGCTTGTGTTACAAAGAATAGAGGCTGGGGGCAATCCTTTAAAGCAGGCCAAGTCTTTAATGTGAAGGTACAGCCAGAGTTTTACTTCACATTTGAGCAGTCAGGGAAAACACACATGAAGGAGCTGCAAGTAGAGGGAAAGCAACGTCTGCTTTCCATCCAGCAGACAAAATGCTGGTGTGCTGGATATTGCACAGAACAAGTTTTCCTCCTGTACATGACAGGACCAAATATAGTTCACTGCAAAGTTGCAAGTCTAGCATTTATATGCAACCAGAGAATTGAATGGTCAGATACTAGGTGTATGGAGAGTTTCCTGAGAATTTCCTCTGTGTCAGAAAAAGTCCCCTTCTAGGAAGAATTCAGCATTTCAAAGTGCGTTGTTGGTATTCATCGACATGATTGTGACAGTGTGGAAAAAGTGGAGGCACTTTTTATTTCAGTGGCTGCCTTTTAAAGTAGTGATGTGTGGTTACTACTAGGGATAGTTAGTATTCTCAGTGTAGTCTCTAGTAGGAAACATATACCAGATTAGCAAGGTGTTGTGTTTCCCACAGCAATGATAGTGCATTGCTGACAATATTATCCATATTCCCAGGGGAGAAAGCTGAGGCTGATCCTTGCAATTAAGCTTTTGCTGTGACAATAAACAGTACTTTAAAGACTCACAGTTGCTGTCAAGGGTCCTTACAAAGGGGACACTTGTAATGAAACAAGAGACAGTTCTGATATACTGCTTTCTGGGAAGAAATAACAATTAGGTAACACATAAGAATCAGTGACTGATTTTAGCTTTTCAGTGGTCTGATTCTCTGCTCCAGCAACCTTCAGTATGTTTATATATATACATCCTCCCATGTGTAACTGTCTTTTTTAACTTGTACTTCGCTAAAAGAGCTATCTTCAGGTGTTTGGGTCCAGACTACATTTACTAAACACTACTGAAAACCTGTAGATTAACATCAAATAATATTTGCAGATGATTGCAAAGAGCAAAGCTGTGTATGCTAAAATGTTGGTAATAAGGACATGCAAGATTCATATCTTGACACTTCTGGTTTAGCATTTCACTTAAACTAAAAACCTGTGTTGACCAAATGCATCTGGGATCTCCTTCCTGAATGTATGTACATCAGTACAGTACTTATGTTGATGGTCTGTTGTATTAAAGACAGATAAAAATAGTTTAGAACAAGATAAGGCAAAATCTGTCTTTGATGAGTGTGAGAAGATATGAGACAGGTCATCACAGAGCATCACTGCATTAAGGTTTTTACAGCTCTAATTTGAACATGGCTATTTTTAGAAGACTTGTTCTCCATACCAACACTAATGACTGCCAGCAGAGACAAACATGTTCCTAGAGCCAGCAACATTGTGTGCAGGTCTCAGGATTTAGCTAAAGCATGTAAAGGACTGACAAAGTAGAGTCTGGGAGGTTTCCACTGGCAAAATTATCCTGAGATAAATGAAGCCAATCCAAAAGTGAGCGTGTGTGGAGTACCAGGGGAGGGTGGCTCATGAGGCATTAGGCTGGGCCAGTTAAACTGGGTATGGAATCTGACTGCCCAAGGTGGGTGAGGAATTACAACTATTAATGTTTAAATCTAATACAGAAGGGTAAGAAAGCACAGCACAAAGACACTAGTCAGAGCACTGACTCTCTATGAGTATTCGCTACTGGAGTATTCAAAGGCAGTCCTAGGAGGTGAGCTTGTGCTTTAAAGTGTGAAGTAAAAGCAATTTGATTACCTGAATTCTCATCTGTTACCTTTTACCTCCGGAGAGTAATTTTACAGCCTTTAATTCTCACTATTCAATATCTTTTCTATAAAACTGTGATTCTTGTGTGTTGTGGTAGTAACTGTGATTTCTAATTACTTTCTTTTTATTGGTATTCTGTGTTGCTTCTAACACTTTGGGAAACTAGGCAATCCTTATCATCAAGAAACTTGTCTCCCTCATTACTTAATTGTGAGAACAGCACAGGGCAAGACTCCTGTAATCTCTAGCAGGGGACAAGCAAACACATTTCATAGAATCACAGAATCAACTAGATTGCAAAAGACCTTTAACATCATCAAGTCCAACCATCTTCACAGGACTGCCAAGGCCACCACTAAACCATGTCACTGAGGGCCTCATCTACACCATTTTTGGATGCTTCCAGGGCCAGTAATTCCACGACTTCCCTGGGAAGCCTGTTCCAATGCCTGAGCACCCTCTCTGTGAAGACATTTTTCCTGATATCCAGTCTAAACAGCTTCTGGTGCAGCTTGAGGCCATTACCTCTTGTCCTATTGCTTGTTACTTGGGAGAAGAGATCAGCCACCTCCTCGCTCTGTCCTTCTTTCTGGCAGCTGTAGAGAGCAATAACATCCCCCTTGCGCCTTCTCTTCTCCAGACTAAACATTGCAGGTTCCCTCAGCTGTTCACCACACTTGTCTCCAGGCCCTTCAGCAGCTTTGGTGCCCTTTTCTGGACCCACTCCAGCGCCTTGATGTCTTTCTTGCAATGAGGGGCCCAGAACTGAACAAAGGCTTTGGGATGTGGCCTCACCAGTGCTGAGTACAGAGGGATGATCACTGCCCTGGCCCTGCTAGCTACTCAGTCTCTGATACAGGCCAGGATGACGTTGGCCTTCTCGGCTGCCTGGGCACAAGCTGGCTCATGTTCAGCAGCCATCAATCAGCACCTGCAGCTCCTTTTCAGCTGAGCCGCTTTCCAGCCACTCTTCCCTATACCTGGAGCTTTGCATGGGGTTGTCATGGCCCAAATGCAGGACCCAGCACTTTGCCTTGTTGAACCTTATACATTAGATTGATGGCCACACCCCATCAACACAGCCTGTGCAGATCCCTCTGCAGAGCCTCCCTATCATTCAGCAGATCAACACTCACAGCCAACTTGATGCCATCTGCAAATTTCATGAGAGTGCACTCAATCCCCTCATCCAGATCATCAGTGAAGATAATGAACAACACTGGCTTTAACACTGAGCCCCTGCAGGACACGATTAGTGGCTCGTTGCCAACCAGGTGTGATGCCATTTGCCACCACTCTTTTGGGGTCTGGATCCTCTTTTGGGGTCTGCCATCCAGCCAGTTTCCAACCCAGCAAAGAATCCTTCTATCTAGGCCATGAGCAGCCAAATTCTCGAGGAGAATGCTGTAGCAGAAAGTGTCAAATTTGCCATATAAACCTACATTTGGCTATCAGAAGGGAATCCTGACCTGGCCCAGAATGGGGGAGCTGGTTGCCTTTGCTAGAGAAGCTTTCTTATCATCATTTACTATGAGCAACTGTTTGCTCACTGATCTACCCGCAGTGCCAAGTGATAATACTCATAAGTGATAAAGCAGCCTTGTTAAAAGAGCTTCCAACTGGACATGGTGGCTGGGGAATGCAAGTTGCATGGCAAGCAGTGAGAGGTCAGAAAGAGCACTTTGATCAATGCCCACAGCAGAAAACCAGCCAAAGAAATCACTGTGCAGATGCTATCAGGGAATGTCAGAAGAACCTTGAAGCAAATTGTGAAGGACTTGGTTGTTGATCTCAGCAAATCCCCCTCCAGAGCTTTTCAAGTCTGGAAAATGGAAAGAAAGAGGCAGATCCTACAAAATGCAGGGGCTGCAGCCAAGCAGAAGCACAGCTGTTGGTTTGTGCTCAGCACAGCTGAGCCCACTGCAGACATGACACCAAAATCCTTTGTCCTCAAGAGGTAGAACTCTGCAGAAATCTGTGGCACCCCTTTTAAAATTACTTGTGTGGGGTGGAGAGAGCCAGTGCTCTCACTGGAGAGAGATTACCAGGGATGCAGTCTTCCTCTTTTGCCTGCACCACCATGTCATCTAAGTGACAGCAAACCCTGAGATTGCATTTGCAGAAGTAATCTAAGGCAGCAGTCAAATTATTTCCACCCTAAAGACATAAAAATACACTCAGTGCCAAGTGATAATGGGGTTTTAAGATGCCAGTGCTCTGGTACTCCTAAGACCCTGCAGCAACTTCACTCTCAACTGGGCCTGGAAGCCTTGTGTGCATTGGGAAGGGCAGAAGTAATGGCATAGAAAGTCTTGCAGCAAGGCAAGGAGGCTTAGGCAAAAAAGCAAATTTTTTCATCCAAAAAAAAATATTGTTCATATGAAGAGAATGTCCCCAGGTTAGTGAAATATGCTAGTAAGGTATAGCTTTGCCCACAGAGCCCACAAACTGTTGTGGAGTCAAAGGCAAGCTATTAAGAGCTAGAAATGAAGTAGAGTATCTGGGCTGCTGGAAGGATTAAGTACTAAGTGCTGCTCTTTGCCACCAACATACTCTTCTCAGTATAAATCAAGAAGTTTTCGCATTTATTACCACTCAGCCTTTGCTGTGCGTTTCTCCTTTCCTGGTACTGTAGGAAACCTCCATCCTTCTGCAATGCTGGAAATATAGGAGGGGATGCTGCTACCTGCTTTGCAGCAATACTGTCAACAGCATCTGCCTGTCCCTTGTGCTGACCAGGGCCCCCAGGATGCAGGGGTCTCTGCTTCCCTAGCCCCAGTGCTTCTCCTGCAGCTGCAGTGGTAGCAGAAGGAAAATCCCAAGCCATCCAGGGAGAAGTGGGTATTGCCCTGGAGAACAGCAGGGGTTGAAAATCCCTCCCCACACACACCATGTTTCAACTATTTGGGAACCAATTTGTGACCAAATTTGAGATTTGCAGCCAGAATGCAGTATGTGTGTGTGCATTTGTGTAGCTGATCAAAATACCACATTGAAAATGGAGTGGGTTTTTTTGAATGGCTGTGTGTGCTTCCTTTAACAAAATAGCAATGAAGCTTCAGAATGGAAAGATTACTACGTTGCTGAAAACTCTGCTTTAGGGGCTTTCCCATGAATTAATGAGCAGCTGCACGTTGGAAAGAAATTCCTACTCATGAGGCTCTTGGGAGGGCTCAGAAATCTTTATTGAAATATAATAAATGGAAAATTTGACCAACAGAGCGAGTTCTCTGTTTCTTGGAAACACATGATTCACATTCCAGCCTCATTTTGTAGCCCTTGGACAGGAGAGAAATGTAAAGGGAAGGTAGGAAAGTAGAAAGGAAGAGAGGGAAGCCAGCAATAGGAAACGCATGTGTCACAGAATGAGGTTAGTGGAGTTTCCATGTAGGCAGTCAGGGAAAAACATGTATTCTTGTGTCTTTTAAAAGTACACTTTTCAACATTCTATTTTTACTTTTGTGAAGTATTTGTATTTTTGCTTTTGTGACTTGATGAAGGGGTACAGATGAGTCTAAAACACAGGCATGGATTTTGAAAAACTGTTATGGAAAACATATTTTCCTAAAAGTGTGTGATGATTTAGTGGGGTCTGGGCTCAAAATATCTTACCTCCTTGGAGAATTTGATTCATGTGAGCACACAGATCAGAAACACTGCAAGTCATTGCTTGAGTCTTAATCTTGGACCTTGCTGTAGGACCTTTGGAGCCACAGTCAACATGAGTAACTCTTAATTCATGTCTGTGAATTACTGAAGACCATAAAGAGGACAGGAAAATGGAAGGGTGATCATCATACACCTTTACTTTGCCTCCTGGAAGAGCAGCCTTGATATTGTGCTATGGACCGTGGCTGGGAAGCAGGTAGTGAAGCTCCCCTTTTCCGTTACAAATAATACTACTGAATGACCAGCTGAAGCACTGATACTGCAATCTTCAGGGCAATATCGTCATGCCTAGTAAAAAGCTGTTCCTGCGCACAAAATTAAGCATTCTGGGAGAGCTGTTAAGGAGGGAAAGAGTTGCTCTTAGCGGTCATCTTCAGACGTGTTTGTTTTTCCGATACCCTTAAGGATGCAAAGCTTTTCCTCATCTTCAGCAAAGAGCCGCGCCTCCACATGGCAAACTCGCCATCTGCAGGCCAGCAAGACAACTCACAAGGACTGAGGAACAAAAGAGCCCTGCAAGCCCCGGAACACCTTGCTTACGGTGGTTTTAGGATTAACTTTTCCTTTTTGCACCATTTAGCAAAAGGAAATCACCTTTCGGGTGCTATCCTCAAAAATACAGAGTGTCTGTCTCTGGAGCTTGATCCTATCCCAGTGGATTGCTTAAAAAAAAGTGTAAACCTTAGACTTGATGTTTTTCTGCATTATGCTGCTTGTGTCCGTGCTAGCTCTCTTCTCATTCCTGGTCTCAGCTGCAAGGAGAGAGGGCAGGAGCCCTGCCCTCTTCCCATCCCATGCCTTAGCACCCTCCCCCACTACTAGAAATCGGCCCTGGTTTCCCCGTGAAACCCAGATTTGATTGAAACATGCTGTTTCTTAAGCTTTTTTTTTTCATGAGAACATGTTTTATTTTTTGACAGATATTAAAACACGGTGTTTCAGGAAGTTTGAGCTTTCTTTGTCAGGCTGGAAAAACATTATCAGAATGCATTTTTCTACTGGAAAGAAATTTTAAGGGTAAAAGTTACCTTATTACAGTGGCTGTCTTGTAGTGCTTGTGAATCACAGTGCATCCAATTGACTGTAAAATGCCAAAACTTAAAGAAAAAGTTTGTTTTTTATAATATTATTTCCATTCAGCCCTCAGAAATCCAAAGAGGAAACTGAGGCAACCTCAATTTCACCCCATTCTGAATGAAAACTATCTCATAAGCTGCTGAAAGGAAAACACATGTAGCCTATGTCCCCCAGGAACAAAAAAGGTTGAAAGCACCACAGAGGAATCAGAGAAGCTGCAGGCCTGTAATCCGTGTCCTAAATTCCATCATGCAGCACACTAATGAGAAACAGCAGAGCCTTGTTACTGCTATGCCTCCTGCCCATAATTCACTGTTCATTTGGCCCCACCAGTCCTAGCAACAGCGAGTGAGAGCTAAGCCTGTCTGCCAGGGCCTCCTCTGGATCTTATCAGTGATTTGGTGTGGATCTTGTCCCCACCTGGACTTTCTGCTGCAGAGGGAGCTGCTCTGCTCCCATAGGGTTACAAGGAAGGCAGACACCAGGTGAGGGGCTGCCCAGTGAACCTGTCAAAGCTTTGGGGTCCTGTCACTGCTGGTTGACTTAATAGGCTTTTACAATCCACCAGTCACAGGGCACTCAATGAGAAATTATAGTGACCTTCATGGAGTCTGTCACGGTCTCATGACCTACAGAAGGGAGGCTAAACTGTTCTTTAGCCTCTGGGAATCATAGAGTCTTTGAACAGTTTGGGTTGCAAGGGACCTTAGGGATCATCTAGTTCCAATCCCCACTGCCATGGGCAGGGACACCTTCCACTAGACCAAGTTGCTCAAAGCCCCATCCAGCCTGACCTTGAACACCGCCAGGGAGGGAAAATGTGAACAATTATCATAGTATAGCCCCTGAGATTTGTAAACAACTGTTTTTCCATTTAAACCTGTATTTCTAAAGGAGAAAGCACATTGGAAGACCTAATTTTGCCTTTCTGTCTGCCTAGAGTTTGGCACTAGTGGTGTACATTGGAGAGGAGCGGCCACGTATTTTAGAAAGATATTTTAAAAAGCCAGTGAACTGATTTTTTTAGCACAAAACTAAGCCTCAGAGATAACTGAGCTCCTGAGGTTGCGCCTGTGCTGCGTGTCTGCTTCCACGTGAATTCTGACAGTGAGGGACTGAAGATAATGGGAAATAATAAATGTATTTTTCAGTCTGAGTTTTCACATTGCCTGCAAACTTCAGGTGGGCTCTTGGTTGCAGTCAGGTGGAACATCTGTATACATGTACATACTGCAACACTTATACATATATGCAAATATGCACATATACAAAGACAGGCACCAAAGTGAGGGGAAAAGTCATTCTTTCCCCTTAGGGAGATGGAGAAGCAAGGTGGAGAAAGAAGCTGATTCCTTTGACATCACAACAACTTGCTGTATTAGGGATGGAAATCAAGGCTTACCTGTATTTTCATTATATTTTCTTAGGAACAGCTTATGCTTAAGTGCTTGCTTCCATGTGGGACTTATACAAGTCTGTTTCTTCTAATTCTCAGTGAGATTCAGGTTCATACTTGCTTCTGCCAGGATTTGTGCTCCCAAATGCTTTACACACACCCTTTGTGACTTTTTCAAATATGGCTCGTAAGAACCAGTGAAGAGAAACACCATAGAAACATCAGAAGTCCCCAGGCAACTGCTAGCATTGGTTTGGGTATTATCAAGGGAGTTGCAACTAATCTAAATATACATCTGAAAACACTCTGCATGTGTAAAGGACTGTTCTGGTAATCTGCATGCTCACACAGGTTCTCTCTCCACTACATTTCTCCCATTCTGTGGCCATCTCACCTATATATCACCTGGAGAATTAACTGAAAGAGCTAAAAGTGGTGGTTCTGGAAGAAGAGTCAGTCAATGCAATTTTCCTTAAAGGTTATATATGAAGGAGTAGCTGCCAGAGGCCTTTCTGCACCTCTGACACACCGATGAGGTCACCAGGTAACTGGCTTCTCCTGCCAGCCTTGAATCACAGATAGCCAAACCTGATCCAGCTCTGCAGAGGCACCAGGTTCATTTCAGGTGAGCATTTAGTTACTCCCATTGTCAAGCAAAAACAAGACAGGCAGCCATGTCAGGTCATGCAGCCCTGACTGGACACCACCTCCCTATGGGCAGCGTGGCAGGAGAAGGTTATTCTCAACCAACCTCGTCTTTAGCCTGTCACTGCTCCTATTCCAGTGGCTGAAGTCACTTGCCTGGCACACAGCCTGCTCTTTGCCTGGGTCTGAGGAGCCAGTGAGGACAGGGTAGCAAGGAGCAAGCTGCAGAAAATGCATCTTGTTGTACTCTTTTCAAAGCCACAACATTTGTGCAATAAATGCTTCATGTTTTCTACCTATTCCCAACTGTCCCACAAAACTCAGCATGTGTCAGCTCCCTTGGGCACAAGGAAAACAGTTTCCATACTGATGAGATACTTACAGGAGCTGTTTGTCTTTGTTTCTCATGCTCCTTCCTTGATAATGACAGGATGATTACAAGATTGTTATTTTGTATGCTTTTATTATTTTCACCTTCTCAGCACAGAAGACTCAGTGGTACAAAGAAGTAACTCATCTGAGAGGGAAAACAGTTTTATTAAAAAATCTGTAATGTATGACAATGGTACAGACTTTCTTGTTACATGATGGGTGTAATTTGAATGAGTTAATAAAGAAGATGTCTTTTGAGGATTTCTTTTGCCTCTGATAAGTTTCCTGGATCCTGGAGACAGCTAGAGCTGAGATAAGACGGGACCTTATTTGGCTGCTCGGATAACCACTGCCCACACTGTTCTCATTCTTTCAAAGAATGAAAGATTTCAGTAACTGGGATTTGAAAGCCAGAGATGCCTTTAGGTAGTCTACTGTATCGGTACGAATCCCAAGGGACACAAGAATTTCACTCTGATGGTGCAACTTGACCAAACACAGTTGTTTCTTGGTAAGGATGGACTGGCTCTACAGTGTCCAAGAGCTTGCTTTCTTTGATTCCTTCCAGAAGCCTTGGGGAGTGATGGGAAGGACTTATCTTCTTTATAGGTTCATCGCAACCATACCAAAACTCCCTCACCACCCTGCAAGGGCTGGCTCAGCAGCTGCCATGGTGCAGGCCAAAAAGGTATGTGGTCTGCAGAAAGTGTTTGCAATTTCTTGTGGTAAAAGCAACCTCCACTGGCTGCATTCCCACAGCCAGCTGGCTGGTTCCTGCACACCATGTCTTTATTCACAGCCTTTTTTTGTAGATGCGGAAGCAAGCAGGTGCCTGTGAAACCTGTGAAACTCAGAAATCTGGGTCAATTCTTTTAGAAGGGGGTTTGACTGCCTAAAGAAGCAGCTTATGAAAACAACTTGATTTTCAGAGAGCAAGTGCTGAGCACTGCCCCCAAAATCAGATCCTTCAGTAAGATGCTCCACGTTGGATATTCAGAGGCACTAGTTAGTTTTAAAAATACAGGCACTAGGATCTATCTGTTGGGCTTTTGAGGATAACCACTTCATAGATTTCCATGGCTTTATTTTCTCAGGAAATTTTCCCCCTGGCAGTTCACTTCTGCTGTTGCATGACATGCATTGCTGAAAGCCTGCTGTAGCACTTGCTTGCCAAGTGAAAATCCTACCATCATACAAAGTTTTTCTTGCACCTGGAGCTCAGCATAGTACAAGCAACTGAAGGCACATTAAGGACAAAGCAAGTACAGTAACAGGAGGAGTGTAGCAATTCCCAGAGCTGTTTCATATCCTTTAAGGTTGTAAGAGGTAAAAAACTGACCTGCTGATTCTTTGGCTATTCAATACATAAAAATAATGTTTAGTTGGCAGGAAAGCAGATACCCAGCAATATATTTTTCCTATGTTGAAGGTTCTCATCAAGGACTGAAAAATATTTCATCCCATCAAAAGATGCTTGTGGAAAAGTAAAGGAGAAATAAAGCATAGAGGACATGATGCATTTTGGAAACCACGTAGTGAATGAAATAGTTAAAACTGTTTCTGCTAAAAGCTGATATTAACCCTGCGCTTATTTTTCAGCTAACAGATTTACTTAATGTTCCAGAGAACCTCCTCCCCATAAAATCTATAAGGATCCCCAGTTATCACTTGGGTGTTTTCTCTGATTACACAGACAAACGTCTTTTGGTCAGTGTGTAGTCCTTACCAGAGCAGGAATAAGGAAAGACATTTCAGCAGCTACTCCCACTTTTCCTCGGCTTTCATCGCTGCTTGCTTGCAACCTGCTTTACAAATTCGACCATTAGGTGGAGCGTTTTCACCATCAGCAGCCCAGAGATTTCCTCTATGGCATCTTCGGGCTGGGAGGGGTGCTTTTCCCGAGTGCTGAATAACCTCTGTGTGCTAGGATTACTGGCTGCAGGTGGAAATGAAAAAGCTAAACTGGGGGAGGGAGGAAGGGAATGCATTATGCATCTTAATATGAAGTCTTCTCTATTCTCTACAGTGCTTTCTTCAATTACCAGCTCCATTGACATCCAAAATGTACAGTGGAGAAAACCTGAGACAAATCATACAACTTAAGGTCTTTTTTTGTCATACACGATATGCTAAAGGCCGTATGAGAAACAACAGTAGAAGATGCTGATGAATTATTAAGTTTTTTTGCAGTTCAGAGCCAGAAGTGTGCATTCATTATTTTTTGTTTCATTTGAACAGTTTGGAATCAAGACAGCGCTGCCAGGATAACTGCTTCTCTCAGGTTTTGACCTTTGGAGACGAGTACTGACACATCTCCTAGCTTTGATGTGGACCGGTTGTGCCTCATGGTACAGCACTGGCCCCGAGTTCTTCCACTGGCTAACCTTCTCAGGACTTGGGCTCTTTTTGCTGAGAGTAGCTATGCTTTATATGCCCTCTTTCTTTTAGAAAGAAAAAGGATATCAGTTTCATGAAGACAGTGCTCATTCAGCATGACCTAGCAGCCCTTTATGAG